>JAIPRK010000011.1:617411-702863 GCA_025469195.1 Chaitophorus viminalis
AATTATATTACACCATTATTATATTAACAACAATTCCTAAATAATTTATAATTCATATCTTTATATAAGACATAAGGTTACAAAATGGGATACTTGTAATTATATGGGACTTGTAATGAAATAATTGGTGTTATAATCTATGGTGTTTATTTTAAATTGTGTAACTTGTATAATAAATAATTTGTATAGAAATCATGTGTGTTATAATTTTATAGTTCCACTACAGGTATTTTATACAATTGTATAATATAATTTACACAAATATCATTTATGTAGCATGTTTAAAATCATATATTATACCGGCATACAGCACGTTTATAATAAAAATCAAATTAAAGAATACAAGTCTAAAAGAGTTGAATCCACGCCGAAATGGGTTCACACCAAAATGGTTTACGCCGAAACAGCTACGCCGAGACGGCCACGCCGAGATGTCCGGGTCCCACCTAAACATTCTTACTGACCTTTTTTACTTTCTGAGTAAAAATAAAAATGGGAAACAGCTAGGTATGTTATGTAGCTTATTAGACATACAATGGTACTTTAGTAAGAATAGTTTTAAATTTTTAGAAAATTTTGTTATGTTTAATTTCCTAAACTAGTTACAGATTTGGTGTTATGTATTTATGTAGGTTCTGCTTGACTCAATGAGGCAGCGGAATGCTTCCCTTACTTAGGTTTGAGCTAAAGACCATACGCTTTACGTGTAAGGTGTATATATAATGATTTATCTTCAGATCTATGCAATAATTTTTCGGATAAATTAATCCGCATTAAATTTATATTATATTTATGTATACTTTAAAAATATGTTTTTTCCATTATTTAAATATGTAATACGTTTAAGAACTACTTATATTTCTTAAAAAATCTAATGTTCAACATTAAATTATTCAGTATTCTCGGTATTAATTTTACACAATATTAATTTTTTATTACTAGGTATCGTTATAATGCTGCTGACTAACTATCAACTAGATATTATACTATATTTATTACCTATTCGTTAATTATTACATTATTAGTTATTACAACATATATATATATATATACGTACTTATTAATCTTATTATCATTTTTCTATCGTACCAAATGAATGCGTTCATTTTCCTTCATGATAATTTTATTTTCGAAAACAACCATAAGGAAATGTGCTTATTCTACTATTTTTTGCATAAATTATATTATAAAGTTTATCAGAAAAAATATTACGTCATTTCGCAATTCCACATTCATTTTTGCCAGTGTCTGGTGATGGATTGTTCAAAATGTTTAATCGTTAAGATCGATTGTTTTCTTTGTATTTCACATTTCACGTCTGATAAAGTAATAACTGATAACTGATCGACGACGATGATAACTAAAAATTAAATATTTAACTTTCTCCGGAAGTAAAGTATGAAATAATCATTAGTTCTACCTTTACTCTAATAAATGAACATGTGTTCACTAGTTATTATTAAAATATTTTACGGAGAGCATACGCATAAGAGGTCACTAAGATTTGCTCATATTATATACGTATTAAAAATATTATGTACTAACATAAATAACGCTCACATGAATTTATGAAACCATGGTGACGACGATTTTAGTCGGTCCTGTGTATAAATGTATGTACGTTGTGTACGTTGGTAGCATAGTTGTCTACGGACATCTGTGCGTCGGCGAGGCGCGTGTTGTAGGCGTACCGGTCGGCATATTATACAAAGCCGCGGCGGCAACGTTGTTTTCCGTTTAGAGTTTATATATTACCACATGTCTGGTTTACATTTCATACGACTAAATAGGAAGTTTATCGAATATTTTCTTACTGAAACTCGGTTATATAGTATTATTTGTATTTTGTTTTCTTCCTTCAAAAAAGTAAATATCGTAACTATTCTAAAGTTCTGTTGCACTAGGTTACGTAAAAAAAACCAAGTAATAGTTTTGTAATCGTAAATTCATTATGCAATTTTAGTATTAATAATACCTACCTCGAAAATAAAGTATATTTGTTGTTCATTATTTGACGAGAAATATAATTACAAACCATATTATAAGACTGTAATGAATAATTTATTATTACATCAAGATTTAAATATATTTATACACCCATTTGACATATGCAATGACTTACTCTAATAAACGTAATATCGAAATAACAAACCATCAGTTAAACATATCAATAGGTAGGTATATTATTATTGATTTATATTTATTTATATTTATAGATTTTAAAATGTATACATAACCCAATTAAATGTGTATATTTTTTCAAATAATACCAATCATAGGTACAACATTCTGAATTTTGTTATATATAGTATGAATTTTAAATTCATACTATATATTATAATGAGTAGAGACGCATAGAAATTGATAAAATGATAACTGAGCATGGATAAATACCTATGTGAGTTAATGTGCATCCGATTTAACATAATATGCATAGGAGAGGAAATTGTTAACAATGAATTAAATATTAAGGAAAAGGAAAGTGGCTGACTCAATATTTAGGCAGCAAATATTGCATAACTTTTAATTAAAAAGAAAATGTTTATTTGCAAAATATCTGATTGTAAAAATTTTGTCTAATCGTAAAAAAATGTGTATTTTTGATTGAATAAAATAAATTGGAAGGTTATATTAAAAAAAAAATGTTTTTCCAGAAAAAAGAATACTAAATTAATTAATTAAGTAGGTAGGTACCTATATTAATGTAATTTTACTCCCAAATTGTAAACCGAATATGATTATTTTAAGTAACAAAACAGTTGACTCAAAAACTAATCTATTTCAACTGTGAGATTTACAACTCTGACTTCTGTGGTTAGAAAAATGGTTGTGTAATGATTACAAAAAAAAAATATATTGAAAAAAAGCAATCTATTTATAAGATGATGTAATGACTCAGTGCGCTTTGGCTTTGCTCTATTTCTCATTGAATTGTTTCTCAAGTCACCTGAGTCAGGTAATTCTTCGTCCACATAAATGTATAATTAACTATATATTATACCTATTCATTTGAAATTATAATCCTACATAATTATTAATTTGTATGTTGCGTTTGACTTTTAATATAAACTCAATTAAATTTAACTTAAAAGACACTAACAATGTTTGGATTTCATAAATTTTTTGGGATACTTGTGTTATATTTGTATAATCATACCTACCTACTTACTATTTAAGGGATTGTTAGCCATGATTTTCTATCTCTTTCTATCACACGCGCAACATTGGAATTTAGACGTTTTATATTTCCAACGTACCGATTGATAAAATGCGATAAGAATTTTGAAGACTGATTTGACTTTTTTGTAGTCTACTTTAAATCGACTTTCCCCCTTTTTTAATTTTGTCCACCAAAATTTACCAAAATAGAATTAAAACAAATTGGAGACATATAAATCAACATAAGTTAATTTTGGGTATGTTAAATACAAAATTTAAAAAATGTAAGAAAATCAATCTAAAGAAGATTTGATTGATCAACGAATTGAAATTGGTTTTCAAAATTCATTCTTATCGCATTAATTAATCGATTAGTACGTTGGAAATTGAAAACTTCTAAATTCCTCTATTGCGCGTGCGATAGACAGAGACAGAAGATCATGGCTTATTGGCTTCCAATCCAAGCGTTTTGGAAATTATTGGTGTATAGTAAACCTTATCTTAGACAGACCATGAGTTTTTATAGATTCTCTTCAATTTGTACATATTATAATTAATATAGGTTGATAGTATACTGGATAAAGCGGAAACTTGTGTAGTTTGATTAATATGTCTTTGATCCAGTACGATTCTGTCTTAGACAGATTTTACTGTATCAATAGTAAGTACAGATTAATATAGATTACTAATTATTATGATTATATAAAATTGTTCTTATTTAAAATACCAAATGCAACAAAATTGAATACCAATTTTATTGTTAATTCCTAATTTACTCATTTGTGAACTCAGATAGAATGATAATTATTATGTAGTAGTTGTAGGATTGTAGATAATATAGTGTAGAGGTGTAGACCATAACAAATAATAAATTTAATATATTTAAGTATAACCATTGAATATTGATTATATATATATACATATACTATAATTAACCAATAGTATATTATATTTTGGTATAATATTTGTCTTACGGCGATATTATTTTAATAACCTTAAATTCAGACAACTGATGATAGGTACATTTACATAAACACTTTATAATATTTACGCATTATAAAATATATGAATTTAGACTTAGAAGCTGTTGCGGTAGAAAGATAACTGGGTCTTTGGGGAGTTCCGCAGTGTTATCTGTCTTATTCCAACTAGTATCTGGGACATAATGAAAAATTTGCTTTTTTATTACTTTTATTATTCCTGATGTATAACTATGTATATACAACTATGAGGCCACAGATCTGATAGGTTTTTTTTTTTTGGAGCGTGTTTATTTCATGACTGAGCCCTCTCACTTTTGTTCAAAGCGTAAAAACAATTCATATGAACAACACAGGCACTCACATAAACAAACAATGGAATGTCACAGTCTGGCAAATTATATATTATCTTTTAATACTAGTATTACTTACCTATATATATTATATATCTAGAATTCGTTTAGATGACCTTTTTTTTATTTTTCTCGGTAATTTTAGTAAAATTATTGATTATGCTGAATTAAATAGTAAAACTTTTCAAAAAAAATTTTGTATTTATCATTGAAATGAAAATTCGATGTATGTATTTCAATCCGTGTAAATAGAATTATTTGTAATAAATGTATTTAATAGTGCGAAGCACTATTTGTTTTTAATAATCATTAATCAATGATTATAATGTATTCCATATATTTTTTGACTATATTTAAAGTTTTATCCCCTCGAAATATTCTGTTTTGTTAATAATGTTTTTTTATAAATATTATTAAATATTATTACCAAATACCAGGATTATTACTTATCAGTGTTCTTACTTATTAGTTATTACTCACATAAGTATCACATAATAAATGAAATTTATTTCATTTATTCTGTGTAAGTATAGTGTAAAATATATTTTGATATGTATTTATGATAAAAAAAATTACACCCCTAATATACCTGTTTATGTTACACTCTATAGGGTATTGTCTAACAATAAATATATCATTATTCATTATTTTCACTGTAAAATGTATTTAAAATGATTTGCTAAAAAAGAACTTTTATTCTGTTTTAAAGTTATTGTTGAAACCAATTTTTTTGGTATTATAATCTACTCTAATTGTCTATTTATTGTGCCTAATTTATTCATTTTAATTATTTAGAATATAAAAAAGCACGGGCTGAATTAAAAAAACGGTCTACGGATACATTGCGTTTGCAGAAAAAAGCACGTAAAGGTTCAAAAATGAATGAATTACACAGAGCACTACAAGACGTTTCAGACAGAAAAGCTGTTTTGGAAGAAACTGAAAAGAGAGCTGTGCGTGAAGCGTTAATCGAAGAACGAAGTCGCTATTGTATTTTTGTTACATTTTTAAAACCCGTCCTTGTAAGTTAAATATTATTTATTTTACTTAGTTGAGCTATATATATATATATAAATATACACATAAGCTTATTCTTATGTGTTTACAATTGTGTAAACTGATTTTATATTAAATTATAATTATTAAACTCTTAGGAAGAAGAAGTGGCCATGCTAATGGAATTATCCCATTTACAAGAAGTTATGGATAAATTAGAGGTGCACACTGCTGAACCATACTCATTACCGCCTGCTAGTGAACAGGTAGAATTAATGTATTTTAAAAGCTTTTTATTTTTTCCTGTTTATATGTAATTTAAAACATTTTTAACCAAACTATAAATAAAATGATTCTACATTAATATTATATAATACAACATTTTTAATTTAACATTTAATGTGTATTTTGTTTTTAGAATTGAATATCATGATTTATAGTGAAAAAGAGTTGAAATTATTCAATATTTATTTTTATTGGTAGACTGAAAAGCTTTTAGTTTTATAATATAAAAATTTTGTTTTTCTCAAATCACGGTTTAGGATAAAAATGGAGCTCCAATATTTTTATATAGTCTACTAAAAAAATTCTTTTTTTTGTATTTAAAAAATAAAAAAATATGAAAACCAATTTTATGAAATAGAATGAAAAATAATGCTATTGAACTTATAAACATTAAAATTGTTCATGTAGCAAATGTTTTTATTGAAATTTTATAGTAAACTGCAACACAAATTCTTACTTCAATTATTTTTAAAATTATGAGACAACAAACTTAATTAAAATAATGGTTTCTAGAAATTATAAATAAAACATATAATACTATATAAATTTAAATATCTTTGCATATTATCAGTTTATGAGTTCTTCAAATTTGATTAACAGGATATTATTACATTCTGTATAAACTGAACTCTTCAACTACATTACTTATGTTAAAAGATGATTTATGATTTAAATTCATCCTGATGATCTTGAAATGAGATGAATCCCTTAAAAATTTAACATATTGAATAGGTATATAAAATTCAGTTGAAGAATTAACTAATGTGTTGTGCTTTAAAATTAACAAAAATTAAACAAAAGATTATTTTAATACACTCTGTCTAGTGACATATTATGTATTATTATATGGCTTAAATTATGAGGATTTTTGACATAACTTTTTTTTATTTAACAAAAATATAAAATATTTTAAACTTTTGAAAATATTGTTACTTTTATCATAAATAATTTATTTTTATTTTTAATAAAATATGCACTTTACCTATTATTTACCTTCTATTTTATTTATTGTCAATGTATTATTGCAAAGGTTGTATTTTAATAACGTTTATCAGGTGTTGGTTGACTATAAAGGTAGTGAAATGTCATGGACACATCAAACACCCCCAAGCAGTCCCAGTTCGTTGGGCTCACGTAAATCTAGCATGTGCTCTATCAACTCAATAAACAGCTGGTCTAGCGGCAGCACACATTCACCAAGCCATCAATACTGGAGTCGATCTTTACTTCAGGTATTAGCTTCCTACAGTAATAAACATTAATGTGCAAAATAAAATAAAAGCCTGTGTCTTTTCTTCTCATGTTGGGTGTTATCATTGTGTTATTTTTAATTAAATTGCACTGTGTTTAATTAGGTATTTTTGATTTGTTATTGCTTGAGGATATAACATATGTTATGAAATTGATAATACAAATTCTAAATGAAAACATAACAGTATTATATTTTTAATTAACGTATACAACTATACAAGTGTTAATGATTAATTAAGGTACACATTAAAAATAAATAAATGTGTGCTCTATTATTTTAGCTTCATACTTGTAGATAGCAATTTAATTAATTAATTTTATTTTGTATGAATTCTCTAACTATTTATTGTGAAGAATAGGTTATCACATAGGTATCATGGAAAACATTATTATCCTTGATACATTTAATATAAGTTAAAATATTTTATGACCAGTATTTTCAAAATAAAATTAACATAGAGATTGAAATTAGTTGTATATAAAATAAGTATTTAAAATTTTTTGCGTATTTGAACAATTTTTTTTCTTTTGATTATTACATAAGACACATTCCTAGTCTATCTAGATTATTTACATTTACTCATACTTAGTATAAGATTCTCAAGCACAATTTTTAGCTATTTTTAAAATGATGATGTTTGTATAGATGTGTTTGTTGTAATGTTAGTACAGAAAACAATTTTGTTTTATATTTATGGCACATTTTTATACTTGCTTTTTGTGTTGTATAAATATTTTAAAAAAAAAACCAATGCCTTTTTTAAGTTCTTAGATTTTTCTTATTATTTGTAGTTTTTTATTACATGCATGTTTTTTTTCTGTGTTTGTGGTTATTTAGCCAGTATCCAATGAACTGCGTTATAAAGGACCTTTACCTCCTAGTAGATTATGCAGTGCTTCATCCCATGATTCAGGTTTTACATCCCAAGATGCATTATACTCAAAACAACAATCATATAAGATGGTAAGTGCCTGATGAAGGACAAATCATGAATGAAATTGAATTTTTTATTAGAATTTTTTAAAATTATTATATCAGATCTCTTCAGATTTCTTACTTATTCATTATTATTAATGTTGTATATATACTTATATATTTAATTTTTCTAGGCGCCTAACTCTTCTGATTCCAATAGTAGCAGTGCTGAAAGCAGTACGCCATCTACGCCATTTGCCAGTTCTGAGGGAGGATGTGGTACATGGCCAAATGCTCAGGAAACATTGCAATTTGAACGTGCTGCATCAGCTATTATGAATGATGCACGTCCACATACAATATCAGGTGGTGCCCATCATCAACGACCAGCACTTAGTGCATATACATTTCAACCTGATTCTTCTATTGATAAAACTCCTGTTGTTTCACCGCAAGACGATTATGCTCATGTTCCTGATGTTCCGTCCAGAGATATGCATAAAAGTTATAAACCAACTTCTTTAAAAACAATTGGTTCGTAAAAATATATTTCTATACAATATACATATGTTAATAGACTTAAAAATTGTTCACTTTTCTTCTTGTATCATTTCTTAGAAAGTAACTTGAAATTATTCAAATTAATTTGTTTAAAATATATAGTTTTATAATATCAAGGGCCTATTTTTATTGGTTTTATTTTTCAAAGTTTCTGAGATTTAGAAGGAGTGATAGGGGTAGAGTTCACTTTGAATGTAAATTTAACAAACCCTTATTAAATGAATTTAGAAATTTAAACTTTATGTGGGAAAAAAATAGGTATCATCTATAATTCTATATTGTATATAGTAACTATATTGTATACATAATAAGTAAATTGTTGTTATATTCAATATTGTATATATATTTCAAATTAGCAACTGAAAAGTAAACTTGATTACTTGTTAGCTTGATTCATACATTGCTTTTAACTATTTACTTCTAAAATGTCTAATCTGTAAGTCTATTTTTTAGAATATATTCAACCGACATATGTCAATATGCATGAATTAGCTAGTATGGCTGCTAACAAAGCTCAAGAAAGGAATGCACAACATAGTGGATCATCAACAAATTTAAATTTGAAAGTAAGTTTTTTCAATATATGTATTATGTATGAATAAGTTTTTGTGATATGATTTTTATTTCTGGGTTTATTGGGAGTGTATATTCATTGAGTAAAGGGTTTTTTTTTATCTTGAGGCAGTTATTCTTTCCAGAAATCATAACTGCTTTGTATTAAAATGGCTACCTCATCATCCTGTTTGGCCGCAATGCTCCTATGTAGATTTATGTGGAAGCTTTGATTAAAGTTTCAAAATCCACACAATAATTATTTAAAATAATCTGCTTTTTATTTACAAATATATTTTAATGATCTAAAAGTATCAATTTTTGTTACTAGCAATATAATATAAATAAAAAAATGTGTGTGTGTATGTGTATACTAAATTAATGTTAATGCTAATTTAAATGATCATCACCATTGTTATTTACCATATTATTATAGGGGCTTGGTATTAATATTATACTTTAAATAAAAAAAATGTTTACCCTTTTTTCTTTTACAGATTGATGGAGATAGAAAAGAAAGTACCAGTGAAAGTTCCCTGGAGTCTTCAAGTGGCTACAGTAGCCAAACTGCTATATCAAATGCAGCTCCTGATGAAGGTAAATATTTATTATTCAATCACTAATTTTATGTAGAAATAAAAATTGTTAAATATTTAAGTTAGAACAAGTATATAGAAAATGTATGTTGTCTTCCTATAAATATATATCGCATTTCATCTTTACTTTGGGTATTTATGACGAAAATATTTCACTCTTTATAATAATTGATAAATTATTTCAACTAAATAACTACACAATGTAAATAAATGTTTAATTTTTTATTATTACATGTGCAATAAAACTTTGTAAATGCATAATTAGTTGGGAATGTAAAATTGTTTTTCATAGATTGACTATAAGAAGTTTTGTAAATAGACTCAAACCCTATGCTTAACTCTGAACCATTATATGTGTTTTTCACTAGAAAACGGTCATTATTTGGTCCTATGAGCTAAATTCAGAAATATTGCTGATTGAAACTATAGTTGACTTAAGCTTTAAGTTATGTTGTATAATATATAAGATTCTTGGATTCATACAAAAATTAGCACACAGTTTTAAACTAGATTTATCTTTAAAATTTCTTTTCTGCTCACTTGTTCATTCAATTCTAGAGTACAGGCATTATTTTATTTCAAAATGGAATTTAAAAAATACTACACCATTTTACACTACTCCTTGTACCTTCAACTATTTAGCAAATAAACTAATAAATAAAAAAGATTATCTTGCCAATGTTGACACCCCCACTTTTGTTAATGTTCATACCAATTTCAATGTTTATATTCATAACTTGTGAAAAAATTGTTTTTGTAATTTAAAACTATATTGATTATAATTCTGTATATACATATTTAATATTCTTTCAAATGACTAGTTCCACGAAATACAATAAAATAAAATAAAAACAAGAAGAATACAATCTATTCTTTTGATGGTATTTCTAAAAAGGTTCTTATCATAGAGAAATTTACTTTATTTGAATTATGTAAGTAGAGTAGAGTGAAATATTTTCATTTTTTATGTGAGATTTAAGTGCTCGCATCTTGGAGATTACTATTTCTTCAATAATACTGCTTCATGATCACAAGCAATTTTCTATTCCTTATTTCATCTAATTCTATTCTGCATGCTTGTGTGTGTTTTTCTTGTTTTTACATAGAAGTGGAAAATACACTTTTGAAGTACTGCACATTGGATAGTCGAAATAGTAGTTCCATCAAAGAACGTATACGGCCTGCATCTACATTGGGTATGTACTTTTTATAGTGTAATTTGTAATGGTAGACATCTTAAGTCTGGAAGTATTAATTTTGTAATATTATAATATAATGTCCATATTAATGGTGAGTGACTATTGTATTGTATATATGTCTGTGTATAATGTGTATATACTATACAGCTTATTTTCAAACATTTATCAAATCATATAATTACAATACAGTAAAATCTCTCTATAAATAACCTTCTATTAAACAAAATTTTCCTTTTAACGAAAAATGTCAATAGTCCAAATAATATATGAAAACTCTTTACAGCGGAAAAATGTTTAGTCTCCAACAATTCTATTGTAGAGACTTTTACTGTGTATAATTATATATTATCAATACAATGAACTATCAACATTGTTTATTTATTAACATTATTTATTTTATCATAAATACTAATACTCAAATAACACTGATTATTATAATAATTAATTAAATCACTTTCTTTTAAAATATTTTTGTAAATTTTTTCTATTTTGCTTTTTTTTTATAATTTAGTTAGTTTGAACTATTTATTACAGATTTAATAAAATTTTTTTTTTATGGTATTATTAAATAGATTATTTTAAGTTTGGTATAAATATTGTTTTAATATTTATTTGAATTGTAGGTTATTCCAGTCTCAGAAGTGGCACCCTCTGCCGTCGTTCTTCAATTCAAAGTAACAAGCCACCTCCTCCAATACGACGTACACCATCTATCCTGAACAATTCAATACATAATCTACCTCCTCCACCACCATTTTTGTTAGATGTTGCTGCTGAACAACGCCAACAAAGCCGTTCACAAATTTCTTTGACTTCAGAAAAAGTTTATGCTGAACCGATGACACATCAACGCAAATCATCTGGTGGTAATGTGGCTGAAACTGTTCGTAATCTAACACAGCTGAACCACACGCCTGCGAGTCCAATTTTGTTACGCCGCACACCTAGTAATCGATCTACTAGTGCTGATCGCTGTAATAATCGTTCATCTGAACCAGTTACTGGGTTTATAGCAGCTTTAGGCTCTAGGCTATTACAACAGCAACCTAAAACAACTGGCGAGTCTCCAAAATCAACCAGACGTTGGATTGCTCCAGCCAGACTTTCTGTAGTTGATCCAGCCACATGTCATGATTCATTGATGGAACAGATTAGAAAAGGTATGGTGTTGAGAAGAACTATTACTGTCAATGACAGATCTGCACCTAAACCTAATTAATAGTAATACATATTATCATTGTTTTTCTATCAATAGTTAATTTTCATGATTTTATTTTATAATACCTAAACAATTTACTTTATGGAAAACTCTATGTATTCATTATTTAAATACTTAGATACTTATTAAATTTGGATTTATTTAAATATAATTAACCCCATAATCTATGAATACTTATATTAACATAATTTTTGTAACAGTTTTTTCTGTGTTTCAAAATCTATTCTATCAACAAGTATAAACATTAAAAGCACTAATTAAATAATAAGTAGTTTTTTTCTTATTCCATATATTTGTTGATTAATCAACTATTATTTATATATTCATAAGCTCCATCAATTATTATAGGGAGAATTAGAACTTGAGTCAAGTATATTTATTCCATTCCAAACAAGTATTTTTTTATTTATATTTTACCAATACATTCCTTAGTTCTTGATTAAATGTATAACTGATCTTCACTGCGTAAAAAGAATCTCTCATTGAGCATATCAGAATTATTCCAAAAGTTTATAAATTTAGATATCATTTAATGACATAATCAATTATATGTATACACTTGTGTTCATTGATAAAATGAATTATGTTCAAACATTCCGTTTATTCGTAATTCTAATATATTATGCTCTATTTAGAATTATGATGCCATACTTATACTAAAAAAAAAAAAATATTATTATAAAACCAAAGTCAATTTGACATCCGTCTATACACATTTATAATATCAATACTTATTAAACACTAATGTACTGTATTGTAAATGTATTAATATATTATATAATCTTTATTAATTTATTATTATTACTATTCTTTTTTTGTAGTTGATTTTTTGTGTAACAAATATTTATTTATACTAAGATGTTTTTTTTTTTTTTTTGTGTATAGAAAATTTGTGGATTTGTTTTAAGGGTTCATAATAACCGTTTGTTGTATGATAATGAAAAATAAATGAAAGATTACATTAATATATCTTAATTTTTATTTATAGTGTTTAATCGTTTGAATTTGATACTGAAGTAAAATGCTTCTTATGTTTCATGACTTAAATAACAAAATAAGATTTGTTTAAAGAAACTTTAATTTTTGACTAGAAAACAAAATTTACATAGTAAGTATACATTAAGTAACCTATATAATATGTAAATTAGGTCATTGTGCAAATACCGAATTATTTTTTTAGATTCTGAACGGAGTGATGGAATCTATTGGTATTACAATGATGTGTTTTTATTTTTGGGTCTGTCATCACATTTTGAGGCAGTAAAAATGCATCGATTTCCTTATACAGCAATTTTTTAAAAGAAAAGTAATTGTAGATAGTACTTGGTCAAGTCAAAAATCAAACTTTTTCAATACTTTTAAAAATGTCGAAAAAACCATAAAAAAATTACGAAAAAACAGGAATTTTTACGAAATATTACATTTTGACAAAATATATTTTTTTTAAATGCTGTAACTCAAAAACGAAAAACCGCCAAATGTTTACATTGGCGTTTTCTGTACACGATTAAGTTTTCAAAATATTTTGAAATTTTTTGACCTGTTTAGAGACAATTAAAATTTTCAATTTTCTAAGTTATTTTTTTTTTTTTTTTTTAATAACGATAAAAATATTTGGCTGTCCATATCTTCGTTTAGAATCGTTTTTCGTATACAATAACACCTATCATTGCATTCAAATTTAACAAATGAATTGTAATGACTATTATCTTTTGAACGAGGTTCACTCCACGACCTACAGTACAGCAGAGCTAGGCCTATCTGGTGTATTTTTTTTTTTTTTTGTTTTTTATTGTTTTTCAGTAAACATTTTTGTTGGTGTACCTGTATAGAATAAAAGCTGCGCACAAATTTTCAAAAAAACTACATAAGACTTCATAATTGATGATTTTCGAAGTCAACTATAGATGTATTTATATTTATAATTTATTCGTGTATTATTAATAATAATACATAATAATTTATTATAATATAAAGACGATATTTTGCACGACCTACTTGACGCTAATGAATAGAGCACGGTGTAAAAATAACAATAATCTGACACGAATAATTCTTGATACTTAAATACCGGTTATTTAATTCATGCACGGACCACGTGTTTATTATATGACTGGTCGTGAAATAAAAACATTATATGCCTACGAACAAGAACGTGCACTGTTCAGTTAAGTTGCGTTGGAATGGTGATGATGGTGATTATCAAGTAAGTCCCACCGAGTTGATTGATCCACGGATCAGTTGAATGCACTCAAAATCAACAATATTTTGTAAATTAATTGCAAATAATCGCCAATTCATTTTTATGGTTTGCAAATAAAATTTCTACTTTTAAACTATTACATTTACTGTAATAACATTTACTTAACTATTATTTATTAACTTAACTTAACTTTTTCAAAAAGAAAAAAAAAATTGGCCCAAAATTAAAGGATTGATTTGCAAATCGTAAAAATGAGTTTGAAATTACATATTTGTAATTATTAGGTAATGTTAAAAATAAAGTTGGCACTCGTTTCGAATGAGCTTGATGTGGGTTAACTTTATAAACGTTTAAGTATCACGATATAATGTTAAAAATATGTAGAAACTATAATAGACAGACCACATTGTATATTATAATATATATATATATATATATATATAGCTGTTATGGTTAATTTCGCAGGACCAATATGATCTCGTAAATTCGCATGGCTCACTCCACAAAATAATATCTGTGGGCAAATCATTATGTCTTCATCTGGTGGATTACCGTACAGTTACGGAGCGGATTAAAACGCGATCCATGCAAGTAACCCAAAAATTATGTATTCGATTTGGACAAATTTAAGACGCATGGTGATTAGAAAAAAAAAATTTTATTCATAATAAATAAACATTACAGTAACAATCTTCGCGTTCTCCTTGAAAACATGCTTTTCATAACCTTAAGAAACGATGCAAAACTTCGAAGCGTCAAACAATTTTCTCTTGTAATCTTCAATCATTTTGAAAATATTTTGCATCTGTGACTATTTACATGAAGGACGAGTACATGTATATCCATTCAAAATAATATTACTCTGAAATCAAACTTTAATCCTAGACAATTTATATATATATTGATTAGTTTCTTGATTTACTTGCGCCGACCTTACTGAACATAAAATAATAATAAAAATAATTTATTGATTTTGCGTTTGTTTATCAACGGGAAACGCCGTCATAGACCTAGTATCCATATGGCAGACTCCTCAACGGTAATAATATTATTATAATAATAATACTATCGCCATCTCAATATGTACCTATTTCTTTGTCGGTAGTAAAATCACTGTAAACAGTCGTTTAAAATGTATCAGATTTACAACGCACATTTAGAGTGATTAATTTCAACGTTCGACAAACAGATACAACTAGTATAAAGCATTTGGGTCATCTTTAGGATGTACCATTCAACAATTCAACTTGACAAGAACAGATTATCAACAATAGAAAATAAAGATTGAATGTTATTAATAAATAATTTATAATTTTAAACCTATTTTTCCTCTTTGTGCGTGTAGTAGGTATAAGACACACATGCATCTTAGAATCATTAAACGTTTAAGTTTCCCAAGTACACTTAAAGTTGGACTTTAAGTTTAACTTCAATAATAGTAATTTTAATGATAATAGTAATAATCATAATAATAATAATAGGTAATTATAATAATAATCATATTAGTAATAGTAATAATAATAAAAATAAAAATAGTCATAGTTATAATAGCTATCATTCGATACATCTTAACATCATAACGAACATCATTCTTAGTTCTCACGAATAAAATTATGTGACAAGCATAAAAACAATTATTATAGAACTTATGTGTGAGGATCGAATCGACTCAAAACAAGTACCTATACCTAGGCATATGAATAATATATGTACTTACAGGCCGATGTAAACAAGATGATGGGTGGCTGATGGGGGAATATTAAGTATTATTGGTGACGAAGAAAACTGGGCACATATACCACGGAGTTGAAGTAAACGCGCCCCTGGTAATGCTGCATAGGCATCATGCGGATATTATGATGTGGTATGTTTTGACCATACCACACCACTCCCTGACCGGGGGAGCAACGTGCACGGTGATCGTCCGACTGCAGCAGTGAATGCAGCGGTTGTGTAGGCATTGTGTGGGTATTGGACGGCGGATTTTGGCCATTTCGCAAAACGCCTGGGTTATAGGTGCGACGCACATGGTGATGGTTCGTCTGCAAGAGTGGATGCAAGAGCTGTGTAGGCATTGTGTGGGTACGCGATGGTAGGTTTTGGCCGTTTCGCAAAATGTTCGGGTTGTGGGTGTGACGTGCAAGGTGATTATCAGACTGCAATAGTGGATTCATAGGCTGTGTGGGCATTGTGTGGATATACGATGGTAATGGGTTTTGGCCGTTTCGCAAAATGTTTGGGTTGTGAGTGAAAGGTGCACGGTTATTGTGTGAGTGCAGCAGTGGATAGTGGGGCTGTGCAGGCAATGTGGACGTATTGAACAGCGGGTCTTGGCCGTTTCGAGCAATTTCTGGGTCGTGAGTAAGAGTTGCACGGTGATTGTCTGAGTGCAGCAGTGGATGCTGGGGCTGTGCAGGCAATGTGGACGTATTGAACGGCGGGTCTTGGCCGTTTTGTGCAATTTCTGGATTATGGGTGCGGGGGGTACAGTTATCGTCTGATTGCAGCAGTGGATGCAGGGCTTGCGAAGGCATTGTAGACGTGTTGGACGGCGGGTTTTGGCCGTTTTGTGCAATTTCTGGGTTGTGGATAAGAGGTGCACGGTGATTGTCTGAGTGCAGCAGTGGATGCTGGAGCTGTGCAGGCAATGTGGACGTATTGAACGGCGGGTCTTGGCCGTTTTGTGCAATTTCTGGATCATGAGTAAGAGTTGCATGGTGATTGTCTGAGTGCAGCAGTGGATGCTGGAGCTGTGCAGGCAATGTGGACGTATTGAACGGCGGGTCTTGGCCGTTTTGTGCAATTTCTGGGTCGTGAGTAAGAGTTGCACGGTGATTGTCTGAGTGCAGCAGTGAATGCTGGGGCTGTGCAGGAATTATCGACATTTTGAACGACGGGTCTTGGCCGTTTCGTGCAATTTCTGGGTTGTGGGTAAGAGGTGCATGGTTATTGTCTGAGTGCAGCAGTGGATGCTGGGGCTGTGCAGGCAATGTAGACGTATTGAACGACGGGTCTTGGTCGTTTTGTGCAATTTCTGGATTATGGGTGCGGGGGGTACAGTTATCGTCTGATTGCAGCAGTGGATGCAGGGCTTGTGAAGGCATTGTAGACGTATTAGACGGCGGGTTTTGGCCGTTTTGTGCAATTTCTGGGTTGTGGGTAAGAGGTGTACGGGGATTGTCCGAGTGTAGCAGTGGATGCTGGAGCTGTGCAGGCAATGTGGACGTATTGAACGGCGGGTCTTTGCCGTTTTGTACAATTTCTGGGTCGTGAGTAAGAGTTGCACGGTGATTGTCTGAGTGCAGCAGTGGATGCTGGGGCTGTGCAGGCATATTGGACGGCGGGTTTTGGCCGTTTCGCAAAATACCTGAGTTTTGGGTGTGACGTACACGGTGTTCACCCGACTTCAGCTGAAATTGACAACGGTTACTTTTCGTATTATTTCGTTTCGTTTCGGAATTTCCCCGTTGCGAATGAATGCTCGTGGAAGGTGTTGAAGTCGAGGAATTGTTAGAACAGTTTACGTTCAAAAGCAGCTTGATCATTTCTATTGTTCGCTGTGGTAGACGATTGTTACCCATCCAACCAGTGCGTGAGTACCTCTTTAGTTGTTCGTGTATTCGTCTCGGGTCATTGATAATCTTCAAGAAAAATGCACAAAAATTTAATATAAGATACGATAGCTTTAAGTTTGTGAGCAGCTGTGGGTGATAAAAAGTGAGGAGAGAGGCAAGAGGGATTAGAGAGAATGCTCCTTAAAGTCTCTCGTGTATTTTTTAAGATATTTATATGACAAGTATATAGTATGTATTATTAAATCGAATAAAATAAACAATTTCGTTGTGAAGATGTTTTATGATTAAGATAATGTGTATTATAATAATGTATTACTTTTTTGAGTTTTGGTTTGATATAGCTTAACAACACGCAGAAGCATTCCAGTGAATACACGTCGTTCGTCTGCATAAACATGTGTACGGCATCCTTTACAATGTTGAACATTTGGTTCTTCATAAACATCTGACCCATGAATCTGAGGAACGTCCCGCACAGCGATTAGAACATTCATAGGTTCATATATAATAAGTAGGGTTCGAATCTTAATACATAATTCAAATAAAACTTTTTGATATTTTTAGTACACTTAACAATAAAATATTAATAATAAATATTATTATTTTCTTTATATTATACGAATGAATGGATACAATTTGAAAAAATTTAGTTTAAACTAATCCTGCAATCATTCCCTCGGTCATGATTGTCACCTCGTACGACAAAGTCGTATTTTTCGCAGGCATTTATTTTACCCGCCGCATAGTTAATTTTAAACTTTCGACCTAAAGGGAAATTGTAAGTTTATGTAATACCTGCACGCGCCATGCGTACGGTCTCGTAGCTGCTCGGATCGATTCGCGTTCCAGGAGGGCCGTCCAGCCGTTTTCTCCTGGAGCAATATACCGGCTTTTCTTAATACGTCTCTGCAAGACTGTGCCAGACCGTGTTTAAACGCCCCGACCATCCCATGACGCACGGTTACATCTGAGTGCACACACGCCTTTTCGATGGTTTCGCAACATATATCTACGATTGTAGTGCAGTTGTCCGGGTTGTTGATCGCCTGCACGGAACGTTAAATAATATATAATAACTGGACATACGCTTTTATATGATTGTAATAAAAACGGTGTAGGTAGGTGAATATTTTTAAGATGTTTTATGCGCATGCACGTACATTTGACACAACATAATTGGTGATCTTGTTTACGTAGAATCGGTTGGCGTGGAACGCTCGCACGAGATTGTCGTAAAACAATTTTGCACTCTGCCGAAATGTGTCCCGCGTGGCGTCTGTCAATGATTCGGAAGCGACGATGATGTATTTCTGAAAACGTCGTTTTTCGATTATTATCCAGTAGGTAGGTAAACGTCCGTCGTGTAAGTACAGTAAAAAATCTATTATAATCGTTAATATTAATGTGTGTATATATATATATACATATATATGTATACATTTTGAAAATCCGAGATTAAAAAATGAATTGCAACAGAGTATATATTTTAAAATTGCAGGTTGGACGAAAACGTTCATACAGGACTCGCGGTACTAGAGGATTTTGATTACCTCGGCCGATTCAAGGTTGTTAAACGAATTCATTGGCTGGTTTTTAGTTCTCCTTTCAGGTATTTCCGCCGAGACTTCCGTTTCATTCATGGATATTGGAAGTTGTACGATCACGGACTCGGCCACTATTGGCAGATTTTGGTTACTATAAATGCTCGGGTCACATTGTTGATTTTTGCCAATCAATTCGTTTTCAGCAATAATTGATCTGTTATTCATCTGAGAGTTTGAAATATATAATTATTGTTTAATACAGTATGATTGTTTTTTTTTTCAAATTCGCGCATGACGAAAACATGATTAACATTTAATATTTTCACGTTCCAAAAGCGCGTTATTGATAAACACAATAATTACCTCGTATTCTTCGACCATATCGATCCACGACACTTTAGCAGATCCCGCGACAATAGATTGTTCACCACGAGAAACCATTTTTGCGTTGAATCAACACACGTACGGTACAATAATAATATAATAATTAGTAAACGAAACTAAATTCGTGTACTATATTTAAAATATATCAAACTTCGCAAATTCGCAAATAGACTTAAAAAATTCGTACAAGAAACAATTGATATTAAAAATATATGTAACTAACCAATTTGCAACAAACATCGATTGCCACATGTTACATTATTTAAGCTTTATATTATAGCCAACTAATGTTTTTTTTTTTTTTTAAAATACACGTGCATTGAACTATGATATTGAAATTTTAGATTTATTACACACAAATAAATATAAAAGACCATTTATAATACCGTAGCTCATAGTATTGAAAAATATATTTTTTCATTTTGGCTTGCATAGAGTGTCTATCATTTCAAGTATTAATTTTTGTTTACTTGTTTCATTAACGAGATGGACATTTCATTTTAACGTCATAGTTACTTATAAATTATTAAGATTGTTTAAATGACACAACTATGTGTAAAAATTGATAAAGATTTTGATTTTTAGCATGATTTAGGTTATAGTTTTATACTTTCCTCGGACTATATAGAGTATCTTTTATGTATAAATATAAGCTGTGGAATAGTCATTTTCCGGGGTCAAGTTGAAAATGCCATTATACGTATGGTATTTGTCTAATTTTATTTTTAACATGTTGTCAATACTTAATATTTATATACGCATTCAGGCTTAACTTTCTTCTAACCAAATTTCTTACCCTTTTTCCGTATTTACCCTATTAAAAATGTATGCCTATTATTAACCCTTTTATTTTTTACAAAGAACAAAATTGGAACAAATCAGGAACATAAAAATATAATACTCACTTCCTTTTAGAAAAAAAAAATGAAAAATCGGGTGACATGGTGACACTCAAGATGGTTAAAAAAAAATTGGAAAAAAAATTTGATAGGGTCACAAAATTTAAATATAAAAATGTCCTGCTATCTCATAAATATTTATAACATAACATAATATAACATAAGGATGATAAATACACAATTATTTGTAAAATGTTGCTATATTTATATGTAAGTATATAAAACTATAGACCGTTATGATTACAATAATATCAAATATTGTTTTTGCACAATTTTTTTAATTTACAAATACAATGTATTGTATAATATGCGAGATATATTTCACGATCAGATGGAACGTGTATTATTGGAATTTGGCGACCATTTTTTCTGTCCTTCGAAAATTGTTGTGTATAAGATGAATTAACTTTAAGTAACAGTAGTATTTTTTATATGGGCACAGGTCCAGATATGTATAATTTGTTGTTCCCTCCTAAATTGGCCATAGAAACGTATCTATATAGTAAAAGAAATAATTAATGTGAATTAATCATAGTTTGTAATATAAGGAGATTAAAATGTTTATGATTTACTTCAATTGTCTCGGTGGTAAGGGTGGTGGTGTATCGCTGCAGGTCTGTTCTACATTAATACGTAACATCTCTTCGTAATCCTCGTCCTCGCTTTTTTCTTCGATGTTTCCGTGTTCTTCGTCCGCGATGTCTTGTAAACGTTTACTTAACAGATGTTGGTCGATCAACCGTAGATCTTGCATTGAATTGGGCTCACTATATCCGGGAGTGGTCAACAGCAACCCCACATTGGTCAATAGATAGTGAGACGAGCTCTAGAATGTATACCCAGTTGTATATAGAAAACTATACGAACATTATATATATTATAACTCTTTAATATAATATTAATAATAGTATTGTAACCCGCTTCCATCTCCTTTTTTTTTTTGTAATTAGAGGATATGATGGGTCACATAATTAATTAATTTGTTTGAACATTGTACGCGATGCGTCATCGACAACGATAACGTCGATTATTGTAGCAGTTTTTTTTTTTCACAAAAATACAACAAATTAGTGATGAAATACAAACATTTTTAGTTAATGTAGTTTGAATGTTATAAAATGTTTTGAATGTAAGGTTATTAAATTAATTTGTTAGTAAAGTGTAACAACACTTACAACCTTAAAAATATGTTTTATGTTTATTTATTTATTTACACACCTACCCCCTAAACCCAGGCTATGAAAATATAAGAGCAACAAATACCTATACGTGTATAGAATACTACAATATTTAGAATTAATGGAATCACCAAATAAAGACCTTATATTTATATGTATACCAACAATTGTATTCATTACTAATTTCTTTCATATTTCATAGTTAATTGAAATAGTTGAAAAATTCATTGAATTTATTCAAATCACTCTCCTGAGAATGTATTTTTTAAGTTATTGCAGTCTTTTAAATTGGCAATTCGATTATTATACAATTATAATAACTATAGTATACCCCTTGTTTCGATATATATATATATATATATATATATATATATAAATATGTTATTTTAATTTTTATGTATATAGTAAATTAAAAATACGATGATCTCATTCACATATAATGCAATGAAACTATGTATACATAAAAAAGTTACTTTTTGCGTTAAATCGTTCTGAGGTAATAGAATCAGATGTTGCTGAGAGCCAGCGGATCGCAGTAGGGGTGGTTGCTGTTGCATAACGTATTTTTTTAGATCACCTTCGCTTCTACTCATTCGCCTTGATTCGAGTAGGCATCGGGGCGGTGTCATCGATGGCGAATCTGACCAATTATTGAATGTTGGTTTTTCCTTCGGCGTTGGTGGTAACGGGGTAGTAGCTATTCTGGGCAACGGTCGCGGGCATGATAACATCTCCTTATGCAGTTCATCAGCTTGGGTGCAAAATAGTTCGAGGTCACCATCGCCCGCTCTAAATTTGCTGCAAAATCAAATGTTAAAACAAGAGTGCTCGGGAACTGGTACGCAATTATTATCCACATATTAAATTATTATAATATATCGAAGTCGACTTCGAGTGTTACTAATT
Organism: Chaitophorus viminalis; assembly: GCA_025469195.1. Classification (NCBI taxonomy): domain Eukaryota; kingdom Metazoa; phylum Arthropoda; class Insecta; order Hemiptera; family Aphididae; genus Chaitophorus; species Chaitophorus viminalis. The sequence continues at coordinate 640,168 of JAIPRK010000011.1, forward strand.
TACGTATTATTCCGTGTTATTCAGAGACGTTGAGTATAAAACATAAGTTCATATCAGATACTTATCAGTGTACAAATGTATAACGGGACAGTGGTTTAAATGTTTTCAATGAAACAACAACAATTTAAAAATAATGTTATGCGGTAAAACGTTTTCATATTTTTAGTTATTTTTATATAAAAAATTGTTATGTTAACAAATTGTTTCTTATGACGTATTAGCTTGGTTATTTCCAAAACGTAATTAGCTTAACCTTGATGTACAGATTGTTCATTTTTTTACACTTTTTCCTAAGAGGATGCCACACTTGCTTTTGTCTTCAATGACATACCAAATTGCTACTTACCACCCCAGAATTAATAATTGGTTGCAGGTTGCAGCATTAGTAGTGAATTATCCGTCTAATTTATTTTTTATCAAATTTCAAATTTTCATTAAATTTAAAACATTAGAAGTGCTTTATTACAGCTATTGTGATTTCAGCACACTGACAATAGGTACTCAACACTATGAAAATTATAATGAGTTATTAGTAATTATTATAATAATTATTATTAGTAATAAACTAATAATATTTTTAGTTTTTGTTAACTTAGTTTAATTATAGTTTATATACAATAAGTAAATACTGAAAGTCTTTGTCCATCTTAATAAACTGAACTTTTAAACCTATGAAAGGAACTATATTTATTAATTTATTTATTTGTTGAATATTTATATTAATATGTATATATATATATATATATACATATATTATATTATATGTATATGTATTATATATAATATTATATGTATATATTATATACATATAATATATGTATATATATAATGTATATTATACATTCATTATTAATATTTAATTTTAATTGTTTTAACTATTAATTCTCAAAAATATTTCAACACCACTTATGGTTTACGGCAAGAAGACCAAAGATTAGAGAATTTAAGTGGGAATGGACGATGGAAGTTTATAAGTACTTAGTGTTTTTCGATAATTGATTTACCTATATTTTCTATTTTCAGATCTTTATTAACAGAAGTATTTGAGATGTACCATCCATCAAGGAATCCAGATAATGATTAAAAAAAATTACAAGAGTGATGGATAAATACGCCTGGATGGTACGAATTTTAGAACGTTTAGTACCACCTCAAATTTGGACACCATATATAACAACCTGTAGTACATGGAAACCTCATATGTGGTACACGAAGAAAATCTTCCTTACGTAGGTATACTATATTAATAAGCAAAAAAGAGGTTAAATGTTCAAACTGTGTTGATGTTACGTGATTATAAAAAGGTTGATACCACTGCCATAGAGCATAGGCCCAGATGAGCCTTATTTGAATAAATAAATAGCTATAATATGTACTTGTGCACAAATTTGATTACTAAACTTTAAATAATTACTTAAAATTCGATATTCTATTTGTGTGTATATACTATCAATTGTTAAGGCTTATTTTTTCTCTGTGTTAATCGCATTAATTATAATGTGAATTTTTTTTAAAATTTTTGTAATTTTTGTCGTAGAATTTTTTTTAAAATTATTTACAATCCATTTTTTTTTTTTTTTATTTAAATGTTTATCATCAATTGTCCTTGATTATATTTTGTAATACTCTGTAAACATACAATAGTAACTTATTCGTTCCTTACCTATATCACTGTTCGTAATAATATTATCGTTTTAACTCAAGTTTAATGACTTTATCATAGGTACCGATGATGTTATAACAATAAATTGCTTACGGCAAGGTATACTTATATCGTCATTACCTAATGTTAACAACTAATTTCGAATACTATTGTACTGTCTGAAATAATAAAATGGCACTATACATTATTTGGGTGTGTTACCGTGTTACCTACCTATTTGTACGTATCGTACACACTTTATGTAAATCATCCGATACGGCTGGTAGAGGCAAGTAACTACATTGTATTTGTGTCCAGTGAAGTGTTACTTTAATCTTTCCAGTATGAGGGTCTGTAACCAGTATTTCATCAGCTTTTACAGATAAAGTGCCATAAAGGCCGGTAAGACCAGCCGTTTTAGAATGTTCATTGTCAATTACTGATACAGTGTACTCGTGTGTTGCTCCTGTAATATACGTTCACAAATTATTATTGTATATCATAATACCACATACAATATACTGTCTTTTATTGGTTCTCATAAATATTAGTATGTTTATTTATGCAAATCTTTTGTTAACATTAATCTAGTTTTTCAATCTTGTATTTGTTCTAATGAATACATGCAGATTTATATAACATTTTATTTTATTTTACTAAATAGAGCATACGATATACATATTTTTGTTAATCAGATTAATAATGAATTGTTAAATCATAAATTATTGTAAACCCATTAATATAACAAAAGCCCTAGCCAATCGTGGCTTATCCTTAGTATAAAAAATAAAAAAATTTTGTTGTATACATTATACATCACTTTTGGATAAAAAAAAAACACTAACAGTTATCCGAGTTAGGTATCATAATTTATATTGCGGTATAATACATATTATATTAAAGCTATAATAATATAATGTGCTACATAATAGCTACATGTTGCATATTCTTTGTGAGCTCTATTATTATACCCAGGTTGCTATAATATTGTACTTAATTATTGTCCTTGACTAAGGGTACCGGTGGGCATTATTAGGTTTTTGAAAGGGTTCTTTAATAACAAAATCTGTTCCTCTGTTCTTGTCTACCCAGATTGTTTTAATGTTCGTCGACGTATTTCTAGGTTTGCAGCACCTTTAATCGTGTCCCATAATCCATACCAATTCTATATGCTTATTAATGAACCACATGGGCGAATAACGTTTTTATATAATAATATAATATAATATTTATATAATAATATTTTTATAATAACGTATTATTGTGAATTATTCTTTCTTAATCCTGTTTTTGAATCTAAATTACCGTTTATTTACTGAATAGTAGTTATGGTACTATATTGTATATCCTATCTGTGCAATCTATATTTATCTATCTCTTATCTATATATAGATATATTCTAGTGAATTTCCATTGTATATATGTATTTATTTTTGTTACTATTGTTAACTATATGAACACTTTGGCATGTATTCTCCACGCGTGTATATTAAATAAATAAATAAATTTTTTCAACTATTAATTAATACAAAAAAATAATTATCAAATAATTAAATTTTTCATATTTCACACACTTGGATATTTTGGTGATTTTAAACCATCTCTGATAGACTGCATCCATTTTTGTGTTTCTGTTTCTGATTTCCCAGCAAGAAAAATACAAGGTTGTTGTTCCTTTTCTCCAGCGTAAAATATTCCAAAACCGTAAGCCTTGGTCCTAGTTAAAATATCATGTTACATGATAATTAATACTTAAATAACGGTTAAAATTATATAGCATAATAATATAAGATTTAAGTTTGAAATTCACATAATCTTTATGAGTTAGTGATTTTATTGACAAATAGTGAAATTAGGTTTTGTATTACGTATCAACGTATCTTTATGGTATGGTCTCTTGGACTTTATTCATGTAGGTAAGCAATGACTTATTTATCTTCTGATTTCAACTATTATATGGGAATAATTAATTTTAATTTCAACTGTCGGCGGTTGAGTTGACATTAAGCATGAGTTGTATACTTTAAATTTAAAATTTTATTAATCAATTTAGGTTATGGTTGATCCGAAATAAAATAATCAGTATAGTAGTTTATAATTAGTTTATTTTTCAACTGTTACTTATTTTGTTATTTAGATTTGAGTTTCATTCATGATTTCAATAGTGATTTTCAGTATTTTAGGAATGGCCTCTGATTGGATTCAAGCATTTTTTTATTAATTACAGTATATGATAATAATAGGTACCTATGTATTATTTAAATATTTTATGCGACTTTACCTACCTGGATTTAATTCTGTAAATGATTGCATTATTAGGTACTACTAAACAGGACGTAACATTTCCCTTACAATGTCCTATGTTGATAACCATACGGTTTTCGTTATTGAGAACTTCACACCATTGACTTTTCCATGCCTAAATATTGGATAAGTACATAAAAAAAGGAATATAACAATTAAATACAATAGGGTAAGTACATACAGAATGGTCTACCATGTTTTCTTAACAGTTAGTTCGTAAATCTTAATTTTATTTTTGTTTTAGTGTAATTTCATTGTAAAATATACATATATTATACAGATGTATAGTTTTTATGAAACACATATCTAATAATAAATTATTATTGTCATTCCTGAAATGGCTTAGAAATAAAGTATCTTTTGAAACTTTTATATTTATTTGCAAAACAGCAATATTAGTAATCAATTTGTTATGATAACATTTTAAAGAATCGCAATTAAAAACTGATTAATTTATTCGATATATTTATTTGAAGTTTAATAAGAAATAACGTGTATGATTTTCTTATATTTACACTAAAGTATACATTTTTTTTTTATAAAACAATGAATATATACGGCGATGTTTTGATCGAGAAAACATGCTGGAACAGTGACCCCCCTATATAAAACTAAAAATAAAAAGTTCGAACAAATTATTACTGTTATTATTCATGAAATGTTCACGTATGTAAATATATAAACATTATAATTGAATATAAACGTACCTTCCACGAACCAAATTTTCTACCTTTGGATGGTACTTTAACATCGATTACACCGCAAATTGCCATGGTTGGTAAGTTATTAAGAATGTTCCACTTCAATATCTAAAAATTTGCACAGATAGTTAAAAAAAAAAAAATTTTATTTAAACTAATTTTGACACAAAAAAACAAAATTAAATCATAAATTTAAATTGACATTTTTGAATGTATGTTTGCCATTTCCAACATTGCAACCAGACCATTTAGAGTTTACACATCGGTACACTGGTATACATAAAAAAAAAAAAATTAAATGATCCCTAGTATACTAGTGAACACCAATCATGTGTCTTCAAGACTTCTTCGCAACATACATTTATTCATATTTTTCTGCGAGACTTGTGGTATAAGCTAAATATTAAATATACCTAAAGTCTTGGCAATAAACAGAGAATGAAAAAAAACAATGTCCCTACTAATTAAGCGTTTAAAAATTTTATCATTTCTAATTGTTATAATAATTTCAACATAATTGATTCAACGCTCCTAGGACTATACTTTAATTGAAGTTGTAATTATCAAATATTATTTATTTTTCCAATTGTAATTCGTGTTTCATACACGTCTTTCAGTTTCAATTTTTTTCCTTTTGCTTTTTAATATAAAAAACTAGACGTGAATTATACCAAGGTCAAATTAAAGAAGATACGAAGTTGAAGGCTAGCTAGTGGTCTTGCATTGTTTTGCAGCTGGAAACGTATACACCTAGTTTTAATTATAGATACGGCTTATTGGTGAGACTTGGAGAGAAGAAGGATGATAATAGAGAGGACTCAGCATCCTCATTATAAATTAAACTCTTCCAAATATGTTCAGAATAATTAATTATTCATAAATAATATGGGAAAAAGAATGTAATTGTAATACAACAAGTAATTCATGAATATAATCACGTATATTCTTAAATATTATAATAATAATATTATATTATATTGTTCTATTACTAAAATACCTATAGTACTCATATATTAATTAATTTTTAAATAATTCAATATTAGGAATTGTTTATCTATATCATAATTTTTCAAAATTAATAAATATGTGTATTTCTTAAGCTGTGGAACACAGCCCCTCAGGGAACCATTTGTATTTTGTAGTGGGGCCGTGAAACATTTGCTTCTACAGCCATAGCAATAGATTGCTTTTAATTGTATGTGAAATAAACAAAACTTTTTTAATTTTTCATGACTATAATAAGTAATTCAATCCAAAAATGCAGTAAATTTCAATCAATCTGTTTATTACAGAAAATATTGTACATATTATTAAACTACAAACAATCAACTTGTAAATTAAAAAAATAATAATCATGGTCATTATTTTGTGTTTTTGGGATGTGAAGATTTTATGCACATCAGTCTTAAAACTAACATTTTTTAAACTAAGTATATCATTTTTTTAGATGATTAAACGCATCAGCTACCACAGTTTTGAATAATTAAAAAAATACTGAAAAGTTAAAAGCTTATAAATACGTTGGAGGTTATAAGTTGGTATCATTAGAAATAATAAAAAGAATCAGTATGGAAATGTGGGGAAGAAAAATAATAACAAAATAAATAAATTACATTTCATAAATTTACAAAAAGTAGAAAGTAACATGCGAAAATCTCCAAAAATCATAATGAACTGTAAAACGGTATTAAAAATAAACTCATAGTTTTACGTTTGTGCTGTTTATAATACATGCCATTATATCCAATTGTTTGTGTTTCTGTAATCATTAAACATTTATAATTAAAAATAATTTATTTTTATAATCATTGTACATTTATAATTAAATGATAACTATTGATTTATTTTTATAGCATAGATTTTTATTTCAGCCGTCTTTAAGACGTTCAGGTTGATAATCCGAGATATGGTTACTTACATAACAATTTTTTAAATAATGTTTAAATAGCAAAATAAACATTAACATTTAATGAATGAATTAAAATTAAACTTCTGTTTAGTTTATTCTTCAACAATATAATTATATTAGAGATAAAAAGTATCAAATTATATCAAAAATGGTAAAATGAATTCACTTTTAAAATTTTTAGGTCAATTTTTTTTTTTAAATAGAACTTTTCTACGTAAGTAATAAAAATCACGATTATAATTTGTAATATACAGTCTTATTTTATTTGCATTAAACTTTCCATTAATAATTTATCAAACCTAATTGAATAAATTATAAATCACGATACATTGCTCTAAGCTATACCTTAGTTTTTTGACTATTGTTTGTCTCAAGGTAGACATAGTTAACGTTTGATAACATGAAGCTGTACATTAAATTCACCATGAAGTTTTCAAACAAAAATGTTGATACTACCGAGGTTCCTAGAGCTCAGTAGAATATGTTAAATTGTATATAATCAGCCTTGAAGTTTTTCTGCTCTAAGTATGGAGGTTATAGCCACTTTTATTCTTGTCTCGATGACCGAAAAAATGTAATATTCCTGCTTGCATATGTATACATTAGTTATGGTTTATTTTTAGATATTGTTTTTTATTCGTCAATAGTTTCTTAGTACCTAGCATTGTTCGTGTTGAACATTTTTTTTTTCAAATAATATTATTTAATGGTACTAAAGTAATACTAGTCCTAAAGCAATAACACGGTAAGTTTGCTACTTTTTTTTTTGATAAGAAATCTAAAATTGGTTGTATAACTTTTTTTATGAGTAAAAATGAATTTGTTGATTGATGAATACATTGATTAATTCATTTAAAAATTAACTTTGCGTGGTTATTATATTACGGTTATCAAATGATCAAAAAATGTTAAAATTAATTATCTTATTGTTTACAACATATTATTATAAAATGTACATAATTTTATGTGTTTTAACTCGGGTATAAGTATTGATTAGACTAAGTAGAATGTTTAACAGCATTTTTTTCCACGATAAACTTTGCTATGTTTGTTCGCTGATACATATATAACACATTTATTTATTTATCTTAAATCGTAAACATAGTGTTAATGGATTCCAGTAGAGAATGCTAAACCGCTTGACTCATGGTGATGTACATAGTAGAACACATCGGCAAGGTCGACTAATATAATATGTACATGTCATATATTATATTATCTAGGATCGGTATGTAATGCAATATTTTGCATTTTTCGATGACAATAAACAGCAATTTGGACATTAAATTATACTATGTCTAAAAATTATAACTTTAGTATATTTTGATCGTATTCCCATTTAAATTGCGTATAAAGCAACATAAGAAATAATTAACTTTTACACTCGTATTATAATCACAGCTATTCAAGAACTAAAGTATCTTAATTTAAAAAATATAAGCATACTATTTGATGATACGTACTGCAACGTTAAGATATAAATTATTCCTCCGTGTTAAAATTAAGAAAGAAATTCGATTCAAGTTCGAAGAGTAAATCAACTCTAATTTTCTGATTCTAAGTAGGTAATTCAACTAAATACTAGCAAGTAGCAATATAGCTCTTTTTTAGTTATCATCATAACAGGATATTCTTGAAACTTCAATTGTCATAACTCATAATAATATATTTGTATTTTATTCGAAGTATAAGTATTAATTGACTATTAATTCGTTCGGAAAATTATACTTTACTCAAGGAGAATATAATACAAATAATACAATTCAGTTTAAGAATTATTTCATGGTTATTGCAGTTATTGGTTGTAGTAAATACATGAAGATAGAAATGTGAATAAGATTAAGTTCGTTTTGGTTATGAGTTTGCTCAGTTTCATCGGTACCTAAAGTATTTTATCAAAGATATTTACCTATTTGGTAAGAATAAAGTTTGTGTCCTTTAATGAAAAATATGTTAATATTATGTAGGTATTTCATAAACACTTATTATGCCTATTAATTATTATTTATAATTTTGTTTTTATTAGTTAAAGTAGAAAAATAATACACATAGTATGTATTTTTATTATACATTTGTTAATTTGTTATAATTATGATATTATTGATTGGTTATACCTATCTCGATTTTTTATGAAAAACACCAGTAATTATTATTACCGAGCACCAAAATCAAAATCAGAATACTGATTGGAATTAAATTTAATTATTTTTCTAGAACCAGTCACACTTTGAACATTAAATGAATATACATTTTTTTCTATACTTATAGTGTAGTATGCCATATCAGACCCATTGAGCTCATAACGGAGAAAAAAAGAATTTTAAATGTTTTTCTAAGACAACAATTCACAATGAGTTTTAAATTTGTGTACATAGATTTTATCAAAAATAAGGTATAAAAGTAAATTAATAAGTTATGAATTTAATTTCTAGTTTGTTATAATTGCAATATTTAAAGCACAACTCACAAAAAAATGTGCAGACCTTTGGTTTTAATTTTCCAGTCTTCATTATTAAAATTGAATGTTTTACTACAAAAATGACGGATATTTTCATAATTTGGATACAAAAATTTTATAAAAATAATTATTTAATATTTCATTAATATAATATGCAATTTAGAAAAAAAATTATTGCTTAAAATAATATATAACTTTAAAGATTTTTTTACATTGGTTCTTGATTTTGGCAATACCTATTCCAATATAAACATATATAAAAATTAGTTATGTAATAATTAAATAGTAGAGTGCCTTGAATATTACAATACCTAATAATATTATTTACAAGCTGTTAACTCAATCCATATTCGCAACAAATAAATCAAATTAATTAATAGTCTTATGCTAATATTAATTCAATAGCTATAGGTAACCTAAATGTATAAATCCATTTACAGTTTACTAGTTTAGCTTTTCGTTAATATTAATGAAGTAAATTACTTTAATTATAAGTCAGTTTTAATAATAAAGTATTCTCAGGTAAAGAACATTGAAAAATCGTTCAAAATAACCTTTTTTTTTTTCTAATCGTTTATTTTTTATTGTTAATTAAAAAGTTACCTATCACAGTTTGATGATTTTAAACAGCTTAATTAATAAATTGTACTATAAATTTTAAATTTTAGAATTCTCAACTTAAAATTTATTTTATATTCAGAGAAAATTTCTACTAAAATGCGATTTATTATTTATATGTAATCATATAGCTTTTTTGGACGTAAGATAAAAGATAATAACAACTTCCTATTGGTTCACTTTACGATACTCTCAGTTTTGATGGAATTATATTTCGAATGTGATGGATTTATCCACCATTGATTCCAAAATATTTGAATACAACTCACAATTACTGTGTAATTACTATTTATTTCTAACTTCGATCATAAAAATATAGATACTATATTGAGTTATATTATTTTTGTAGTATATGGTTTCCCGTTGTGCTATTATGTTTCAATGCTGAACAGTTTTTTATTTACTAATTAGAATTGTTAGAAATAATCAGTTTCAATCAAAATCAACCAAATTTTGGAGTTACTCAGCAGTTTTAGCAAACGATGGGTTGTAATTTAACTAGTTGGATATTATACAAAGATATAATTATATAGTATTATGCATCATCTAACACAATGCCAACGTCAGTCATTATAGTGTTGGATAATCAATATATTATTTTTCTTATGATTCCTGTTCTTGATCCTGAACGTTTTATTTTTGAAAGATTGTTAGTACATGGTGACAGAGCATATATTTTTATTCAAATACGTACTTTGTGCATATTTTGGTACCGAAAATAAATTTATTTGACTTATTTGTAATTTGATGATGTAGCATATACTTCATGTTAACTGAAATTACTTATTTATATTATAAATTATTATAATATTTAAAATATTAAATTTAATGTAAGTATGTAATATAATTTATAAGTAAAAGTAAGAATACAAATGATCGTTTATTTTTAAAATATATTATATAGGCATTTTAAAAAAATATTATAGATTATATTTTAAAAATATAAGCTGGTGAGCACAAAGAAAACATCGGTTTATTATGAATATTATTATTTATAACTAGGGAGTGGAATTTACGTGTTCTCAATACATGAGAAAATAAATCAGTCCTAAAAAATGAATTAATTCATCAAATTTTCTTTCATAATAATTTTCATAAAGAAAACCAATTTTTTTGTAATACAATACAAATATAGGTATTTCACGAATGTAAACTGAAAATATGTAGACAAAGTATAAAATACAAATAATATTAAATTGGCATTAAAATAGTATGTTACCTACCTACCTATGTGTTGTGAACTTTTGAAACAGTTAACTCAAACATACTAATCAGACTTGGCCGTGAAACAATCTCGCTAAGCCCAGTAGTTATTGTTAGCTGCTTTATGACCAATTTAAGCTAAGAATCATATAAAATGTAACGCATTTCCATAATTAATCATATATGATTTCCAATGGCAATTTACATTAGTAGTGTTGTTACAAATTAATTGATAATAATGAGGTACGATGTTTATTAAAAAAATACTCACATGTAATATATAATTATATATTATTCAATTAACAGCCTAGTTAGTAAGAAATACAGTAAACTAAATCTATAGCCTTAAAATGAATTAAGTATACAATAAAATATTTATACTTTCACATGGATTAATTATGTTATTTAATCATTGAACTTCAATACAATGTTGAAAAGAAACAATAATTGTGGTAAATCACAATGATTATTATGAAAACAGTTTATTATTTATGTGAAAGTAAAACTTAAATATGTTGTTATAAGGCAAAACTGGTATAGATAGCTAATAACTGGAAACGTTGTTAATGTTACGAAGTACTAGTTAGAACTTTTTGTTGTTTGAGGTCTTATGATGCATTTACCATTACCTATTTGTACCAGATTGTTGTTCATTTATAATTAATAGCAATAGTTTGATCGAATTTAAAAATGAATAGTATTTCAAAATATATAATTTAAAATAGTCATAATAATAGTATTGTTATTGGTTATTACATTTTTAAACATATCTATGTATACTCATTTATAATAATTTATGATATTTTGAATATAAAATATATGTCTAACCTAATTTTGAGATAAATATGTCATTGTAAATCATTTCAATTAATTATTTGCATACATTAAAATTTTGATTTGGAATAAAAAAAAAAAAGATTTTGTAAATAAATATTTTGAATAAGAATGAATTTTATCACATATAAAGTATAAATAAATATAACATTTTTAAATTATGTCCAAGATAAATTACTGAGTACAAATCTTTAATATGATTATATGGAATACTTATAATAAATAATTATTTTTATTTCTACACCAAAAAAAGTTTTAGGACACGAGAAAAATATATAATAGTTGTATAATAAATTGGAAGTAATAATAAATATAATTTATTTTTAATCTTTTAATATTAAGCTCTTGTTTAGTTAAAAAATTTAAAAAATTTAATAATAATTATCAAATTATTTGAAATCACATAAAATTAAATATACCACTATTATTAACAACATATATTAAGTAAAAAATATTTTATCTATATTACTTGTATCTGAGAAATATAAATAATTAAAAAGTGAAATACCTGTTTGAATAAATTACCCCATAGTTTGATTAAATATCCTAAAAATAGGGTTGAGAAAGCCCTTTTAAAGTATATAAAATCATAATATTAGTTCTATAAATCATACACGAAACCTATGGTATTATTAATTAGCATGGCATTTTTATGAAATAATTGTTTGTCGTTTGATAATTATATTTAAAGGTTAATGTCACGTTTTATATAGCCCTTCAAAATTGTCAGTTTTTATGAATGAAAATATTTTCTATTTATAATAATAAAACAAAGCGTCAATCACTTTTATGCTCAGTAATTTTTAATTTATACTTGGTGAAAAATTTTTTTATCTAAAATGATAACGTATTCATTTTTATATTTATAAAATAGGTAACTGTATATTTATTTAATTTTGAAGACCACAAATGGCAATTAAACCTAATGTTTTTCTTAGAAAAAATTGAAATGTCCTATTTAGAAATCAAACAATAAATTATACAATAATATTGTATTATGGTAAAGTTTAAATTAAAAATATTGTTAAATTAAATTAACCTCTATCATAATTTGTATTAATGTATTAGAAACCATAAATACAGTGGATTTTAGTTGTATTTAATAAAATACATGTACATTTTTTTTACCTTTATTCGCGCATTAAAGTCTCCGAAATTGATCAAATGCACAAAATAAAATTTTTAATTTAAATATTTTTTAATTGATATTTTTAACTTAATTTAATAAAAAAACTTATTAAATGATTGATGAATTCATATCACTCTTGTTTTACTTAAATCACTGAAAGTTGATAATCTCACTGAACATATTATAATATAACAAATTGTACAGATTAGTACGACCAATGGAATGGATGTGTAGCCCAAGATATTATGTTCAAGTGAATGTACACGATTTGAGTGCAGTTTTAGTACTACTGTCAGTATCTCATAATCGTCCGTACGTTGATGCTATATAGTCATCGTTACTGTGACGAAATAGTCGTGCAACTATGGATAATATGTTGGTATAGTTGGTACCGGACAGGAAATAAACAAAATAACAATACAATCATTCGCGCTAATAATTGTTTTTTCGTGCTCAAAAAGTTTTTTTGTAATTTCATTCATACTCAATACGTTATATAGTTAAACATTATGTCTGCATTTTCCTTAAATGTATTATTTAGAATTCACCTTACAGTGGCTTTTATATGGGAGAGTGACAACTGACAAGCGAATATCTACAGCTCCTCTTAGGCTTACATTTTCAAGATTCATTTTCGTATTTTATTGGTATTCACTGAGTATACCAGTTTCCACTATAGTTTTATATGAAGCACAACTACATATTATACTTTATGCGGTACAAATTCTTTAAATTCTAACACAAAATAAAATAAAAGTAAAAATTGATATGATGCAAATTATCTTTTATAATTTCTTATTTCCCACCACAGAAGACTTAATGCACAAATGAAAATAGAAGCACTTTATTACACATTTTCACGTTCACATGCTCACCAGGGAAGCCCTCGTTATAATTCGATTGTCTGTCACCTATTTAGAACATATTTGGGAAGTTATCATAAAATATGATAATTGTGAAATTACATATATTGCATTTATTTGACCTACCATTAATTACTGACTAAGAAGATAGTTTTAAATAAAATTTATTAATAATTACTGTGATATTTAACTATTTATTTACATAAGATAATCTTAAATAGTATCGATTTTGATGTTTATCAAGTATTAAGAAATTATACATTTGAACTGTTGACTATAGTAGTCCCTAATATAAGCACAAATTTATAGTAACAACAGTAAGTATTATATATACATACCTATATATTCTTAAACCAATCGGTAATATAAATTCTCTATTCACCAATGTTTGAAAGTAATATTTATAGGAAAAACATCACAATAGTCGTGCACCGTATTTGATTGTATGTACCATATGTAACGTGCGGTTTCTCGTATTCCCATCTAGAATCTATTGATAAATTTTCTGATGATTTTTAATTTCTAAGACATTTAAATTTATCATATTTTTCTGATCTCTTTCATTAGTGCCCATTTAAGTGTCCCCTTCTCATTCCTAGAAAAGTTATACGAACTTATAATTTAATGTATTTAATGTATACTATTATTATTATTATTATTAAATATTCATATTTGAATATGAAATATATATAAGTATAAGAATACACGAATATTAGTGATGACAATATAGGTACCTACGTAAGATGTTATTATTGCTCGCAGATATTTGTTAATAATACTTTGAGAATTTGTTTCATCATTAATATGATTATATACCTAAGTATATATCATTATGAAAATGTATGCGATATTGTGATTCGATTATATATATATTATAGAGTTATTTAAAATAAAAAATGAAAACTAATTCCATTTAATTTTTCGTACTGTAATAAGAGAAATAAACTTTTTCTCATTTTGTCATGCGTATACTTTTATTTTATTTTTTTGATGAAAGAATAAGTATCCCACCATCAATATTATTTTCATCGCACTTATTAAGCATTAAATATGTTAACTTAAAATACATAACTATTATGCTAGTCCAGATGCCAACATAATAAAAACTATCAGTTTTATACTTATATACTTTTATATTTACTTTTATCACCAATCGCAATTAAAGTATGGTAAATAAAGTTTGGTCGATATTTAACCTACATATCAAATATTTAACTCAGTGAACAAAATACGTTAGATTCTATCCGTCATTCTTTTATTATATCTATTTTAGAGTACATTTCAAATAGCAATAATCAAAAATAATTTACTATGAATGAAAATAAAAATAATGTTGAGACTTATAATGAAGAATCAGTCAAAGACAAACAAGAAGAAAATGATGTGATATTAGAAGACAATGCCGTAGTTGAAGTTAGTATGTTAGGTGAATATTAAACTATGTTATTGTAATAACGAATCAAATAAAAATTAGTGTTAATATTGTACCTGTAAAATCAATTTTTAGTATTTGGTTGTCATAAAATAGATTATTTATATATAGTCAAGTCGCATCATCTTTAACAAGTAACAACTCGATTATTTGAAATCTTCAACTTTTCAAATTACGTTTTCTATAAAAATCAGATGTGTACAAGTAGATAAATTTGTCTTTGTCGTCTATCGTATTATCTGCTCGTCAATTGTATCCGAATTTTGAAATTGTAAATTGTTTACATTCTGTTTTTATTTTTTGTGCATATAATGTTATTAGAACAAATCTATTTTACTCGATACATATTATGTTATGATGATATAATAACAATGTACGTTGTTTTATATAATATTATATATACGTTGTTTTTATTGTTGACGAGTTGATCTGATTAGATTTTACTTTATATTTAATATCACGTAAACATATTTTTACCCATGTCGATTTACATTTTATTTTGTTAATACATATATGAAAAATAAATAATATATTTTTGATCATAATTTGTTTATCCACCCTAATTTTAATTGAATTATCCACATCCCTCTGAACAAAAATTTTTTAAATCCGTAATATTTATATATTTAGAAATTTCAACGGACCATATGATCCAATTAAAATTATTAATAAAAGTATTTTCAAATAAATGTGAATTATTACAATAAGTAAGTACATTATGAATATATACTTAGAGAGAGACTTGCTAAATAATATTGGCAGTGAAGATATTTTAAACGCATTTTCGACTGTTAATGATCGAAAAATACCATAAAATATTACTATAGCTGAATATATAATAATGCTGTTTTTGTTAGTACAGGTAAACATATTTGTATTAGTACCCAATTGATGTTTAAGAAACTTGTAAGATAATTATTGTGATGGATGTAGAGAATTCCGAGTAGAGCAGACCATTTTCATGATTGGCATATTTGACTCATGATAATGATATTTACATACATAAAAAACACATTAGATAAATCCAACGCTTCGTTCAGAATCTTTCGTTGATATTGTGATGGTAGGTATTTAAGGGTGGGGATTGGTCCGTACGGGTTATATTAAATCGCAACTGTTGTCAGTTTTGGTAGGAGGGATGTAGCCCCACCAAAATTTTAATCCTAGATGCGCCTATGTTTATGTCGGACTAGTGCTTCTCTCATAAGTTATGTTTATGTTAATGTAATAATGTAATTACTACTGCGTTGTCTTGGTCATACTTACACTTCAGAATTCATTTTCAAACAACTCAACTGTTCCGTTGCCTTTTAAAGTTCTAACTCTGTAAGAGTAAGAGTACTGACATAATTTTTTGCTAAAAAAACAATATGTTTTACAATTTTTATAATTTTACATTTTGATTTTGTTGTTTAATAAACATAATAATATGCTACATATTAAATTTATGCTGTTCAGCTGCTACGCGCTTTTTATAATATACTGAAAATGTACAAACAATACTACGAACTTATATGCTATAACGTTCACTACACTTGCACATGTGTAAATTTTTTTTCGTTACGACTTAACATTCACATAGATAACCTGTCACCTGACAATTGACACTATATAAGAATAAAAGAAAATATTTTTTATTATTAATTTTAGCTGCAACGACTAAGGTTATTGGCTGTACGGGAGATGTACACTTGAAGTAATAACATTTTTATTTGTTTTTGTACTGAAATATTTCAAAAATAGCTATTGAATAAATTATGAGATTATGTAAATAGTGAATACTTAAAAATATAAATTCATTTTGATGAATATAATGGATATAATTGTAATTTATAGCTTTTACAAGGCAATTCAATTGGGTTTGCATTATAAATATGTATTTTATTCTATTAAGTACTTACTTATATTCAACTTTCATAATAATAAAAACCATTAAAAAACTTAAAACACACACCATAAAATACTAATTTAATACGCTTGATAAACGACAAAGTAAAAGTTGACTAAACTTAAGTCAATCGATGATAACACATCTTCGGTAAGAAAATATCGTCAATACACTTAGTTTTGGGAAGTTAGAACGCAATGAAACGTTAAGAGGAAATTCTAATGCGTTTAGCATATTAAGAAGGGATTAATAAGACAAAATATGAAAGAAGACGATTGAAATTCGCAATTTAGTTAACGTTAAATAGGGTTTAAATTGCGTTTAATAAAAAATAAATAGTTAATACTTAAATATGTACATTGAATATTGTGAGAATTCTTTAAGGTTCTTTTATAACAGTGGTTCTCAACCTGGGGGCGCGCCCCCCTAGGGAGGTGTGACAAAATTTCAAGGGGGGTGTGAAAATGTTGAAAAAAAACAAGAAAAATGAAAATGTTGCCGTTTTCTACGCCGTGCCTAGTTAATATTAATTTTAAATTATAATAATATTTTTTTTTATGCAAATAAATTCATTTAATATTAAAAAACCATCATTGAAATGGTCTTCATATTCATCGAATAACCAACATTAAAGTATAGTTTACATATAAATGTTATACATATATCAATATTATAGTAGTGAGGGGGAGAGGCGTGAACATATAAAATAGTTTGAAAGGGGGCGTGGATCTCAAAAGGTTGAGAACCCATGTGTTATAACACCTACAACTCCAAATTTTTTATAATAGAATATTTTATTCTATTCAAGCGAAAACCCATCAAGTGAAATTCAGCAGTTGGATTGGAATAATTGGACATATTGCTGTCAGATTTTACTGATTTCTTGTTTAAATTTGACAACGATTATTTTAGTAAGAAAATAGTTCCATAATTCCGTATGATGATAAATTCCAATCTCTGTTTTCTGACTTTCAAATGTTTCGATCACCTAATTTCCTAATATATCGATTTAAGAGAGATATAATTGGTATAATTTTATAAATTGTAGTACCTATACACATATTATTATTTTGGTGCATTACAAGATGTAATAAATAGTCAATGTTTGTAAATCAATTTTTAATATCGGAACAACAGCAATTTATTTTCGTTTTTCTAAAATGTTTGGTGTTTTTCATTCATGCTCCTTTTCTAAACCTATACCATGACCCAAGTGTTTACCCTCGCCACCACATATCCGGTTGTGCGCGTCACTCAGGTTATGGGTTAACATACTATGCCAATAACCATCATGAGAACATTAGAACATGTTTCGTTTTCTTATTTTAGTGATCGACGTTCTTGAACAATTTTTGAATCTAACTATAACATATAATCAACAGGAGCCCTGAATTTATTTCTTAGAATTTTGACTATTTGTTCATGGAACGAGAACTAGTATACAACATGTGAACCTTGTGAAGTAAACATATTGTAGAATCGAGGTCAACGGTTGAGTCAAACGCATGGAGGCGTAATTATTATAAAAGTCTGCAAGCTTTAAAATACAATTATTAATTAACTAACAGAATGTTATAGTATATTATTTATATTATATAATATACATCTAATTTACGAAATAAAAGATTTTTTAATTATATAGCGCTTTGTATGATACGAGTATATATAATAACTTGCAATTGAGGTAATGATTAGTAATAACAAATAACAAGATATTGTTAAAGTGTTTAAAATATATTGGTGGTTATTATTTTAAAAGCTATTTTTTTTTATGTATAAATTGTAGATTTCAATATCAATGTTTTTTTTTTTTTTTACTAGTATTTAACCAGAGTAGGAAGATTATTTTTATAATTCACATTCAATCCTAATACCAATAAATATCAATTGATTGTTTGATTATTGATTGTTTATATCAATAAATAAATACCATGGTTACTGGGTGATTATTCGGTACATTTTGTGTACTAAATGTCTATAACACATTATGTTTAACGTTCGAGAATGAACTTCGAAAATATATCGTATTGCAATTGATTTTTTATTTAATATTACATCATATTTCGAAAGAAAGTTTTTGAGCGGTTAAGCAATTGTTTTATTTTTTATGTGGTTACAATTGGGTGTAAGAAATGTTGAAGTAAAAGGAATAAAATAGTTTCGTTTCTCCTGCTACAAATACCTACCTACTTATAAGTAATAAATCATTACATATAAAATATAATATTGTTACAAGTATTTTCAAGTATACAATTAAGAATACAATTTTTTATTACATTTTCCAGTGGGCAATGAATCATTGTTTTGGAAAAAGTACCAAGCTTAATCATTGTGATGTATTATTTTAGTCTATATATTTGTTACTAGTTAGGTACTAGGAACTATTATTCATTATAAATATCATAACACACATTTTTTTAATGTTATTATAATTACAAATATATTGTATTAAATATTACTTCTTGGGTTTGGAATGTTTGGATTCTTAATGTAAATATTCTGTTTAATATTAAAAGTTTTAACTTATTAATGGATTAAATTCATAAATAATAAAATTGTCACTATATTATTTAAATGTCAGATTATTATTATGAAGGTTACTCACTTGTATATATATATTATTAATTAGTATGTATTGTTTTCAAATCTTCAGGCTTCAATACATAATAATAGAATTTTTCTTTAAAAAATACTGTATATTTTAAATCGACATATAAAAGTATTATAAATTTAATCGATAAACGTTCATGAATACTGTTTGGTATAGTTAACACGCATTCCATTAATTCATAATAGCTAATTTTCCTTATTTAAAACTTTATTATTTGATTCCATGCAAAGTAGCCTGCAGTGTATAGATTAAATATAGTATATATTATATTTAATCCATGCCTGTAGCACTTGTAAGAATCAATATTCAAGAACGTAAACATGTAAATCATGTAAGTCTAGTATTAATTTCATAATTTTAAGTCTTAATTTTAGGCTCCAAGTTGTTTGTACACATTAATGGTCGAGGAACCACCACAATCAGATGACAGTTCAAGTTATAGTATGACGTTGAGCGAGTTTGAAGAAGACAGATGGTATAATCCGACAACGTTATCCGATGACGCGGCTGAAATAGAAAGCATTCAGAGATTGATTAAATACATACGTGTAATAGCGCTAATAACTATGCGCATACATAATTAGTTTAAATTATAAATCATTGAACAATATTTCTAGTTTCAAACTTTTATGTTATATTTCATATAAACCACAGGTTGGCAATCAAACAGCTACGGCAATCGCATTGGCCGCATTAGTAGACTACAATCTCCGCGACGAGTCCACGCAAAGTATTGTGATTGCTACCGGTGGAACCGAGCTTCTGATCAATTTATTGGAAACCGAACACAACGAGTGCAGAGTAATTATTTGAACCAAGATTAAATATTCAAATCAGCGGTATTTGTATAAATTATTTGAATTCAATTTATTCATTATTATTTTTTCAAATTATTTTGAATTTAAATTTTTGGAGTTATTGTAGGTACCTATTAATTGTACCTTGCTCGAATGCATCACATTGACCAGAATGACTCTGATTTATGATTATATAATAATATAGTACGCATAATATAATACATATTTGATATTACATATAAGCTACAATTATACGGATAAGTTACAAAGTTCTACGAATAAAAATATTATTTATTTTTTTAAAAAGTTTTGAAGTAGATAGGCCTATACATTAATTAAGTTTACTAACATGAACCATATTTATTTACAGTGCATCATAGACAAATATAGTTATTATCTTTAATCATTTGCATTTTTTTTTGTTTGACTTGACTTTCTGAAATCAGTTTGTCAACAATAATAATAAAATTGGAAAATGATAAAGTAATTTTAATGTTTTCAACGCAATGTTTGTTTTGTATTTAGCACGGTGCTCTAGCTGTGCTGAATGAAATGTCATTTATGTTAGGCACTAGACGAAATTTGACAAATTTGGGTGCTATTCCGATTTTAGTTAAGCTATTGGCTGATCGATCAGTTGACTTACAAATTCTCTCGGCCGAGACCCTTGCTAACGTAGCGAAAATAAGAAAAGGCAGAAAATTCATACGCAAAGCCGGTGGTATTAAATTAATGGTAAACCAAACGAAATCTTTTTATTCATACTAAATAACTGTTTGCATTACGGCAGGTGAGCTACATGGACGTACCGCTCCAAGTGCTAAAAACTGAGAGTGAAATGCTACCAGTAGTTCAACAAAAATCATTCAGCTTGTTGCGTAACTGTTCAAAAGCATTATGGTCTATGTCTAAATCGGATAAAAATAAAGATGTGATGCGACAATCCGGAATCATACCAGTAATGGCAAAACTGTTGACCTCGGTGCACGAGGATGTTGTCAATTCTATTATGGGAATTATCGTTAATTGTGCAACACAGGTGGAAGGCATTTTATTTTACAACTAATCAAATTATTCTTTGCCGCGAGATTCAATTAATATATTTCTGAATTTTTTCAGCCGATTTTTCGTACAGCTATCAAGGAACAAGGTATGTTGGTAGACACGTTAAAATTGTTAAAAAGTCCAGAGATTGAAATGATGGAGAACGCGGCTACAATAACGTTCAATGTGAGTGCTTTAGTTATATCGATCATATTATATTATATCGGACAATCAGTAGCATAACTAAGGCTTGAAGGCTAATACAAGGAGAGGGAAAAGTTTTTTCTCATAAAATTAAAATGACAAAACATTTTTTTTTTTTATATGCCTCAAGTCTTGTCCAGGATATGTTTCCTGCAGTACGCTGAATTATTATTGCACTCTAACTTTAATTCAGCTACTTTGAACTTAAATAGAATCATTTAACATATAAGGAGAATACAATTTAACTTATCGACAGTAGTATTGTACAAACAAAAAAAAATTATAAAAGCGAGTGGTAAACAAAATTAGAGAATAAAATCAATTAATATCGTCATATATTCAAAAAAATTACTTTTTTTATTATTTTGAAATTATCCAAGTTCTTAGAAATAAAAAGCGAAAGAGGAGATTAGTGTCATAACTACCCATGGCACTCTTGGGAAATTGTTTTTCACCATGTCCATATTTATTTTATTTATGATATATAGTACTTATATACTATTTATATTATATATATATATATATATATATATACAGGTAATTAGTAATTACTTTGTATTTACTTATATTAGGTTAGATTAACCAATGTACAGTTAGCCATTATAATCAATAATTATTTGTAGTGTATTGTATAGGTTATAAGGTAATATTGTATATGTAAGCCTTTTAAAAATAAATCATATCACAGTAATAACAATTTTTCAAAACAACATACTTATAATTTTCACGTAAAAACATAATTCATAATATTGTAAAAAATATTAACACTTATCAATAAAACATCATCAAGTCACTACCTATCTATTATGTAACTCATTTACATTATATAAATGCAATAATTGATTTAAATAATTTCTGATTTTTATTAAAAACTCTGATACCAGTGATACTTTATAAAATAAAATTTACTGAAAATTTAGCAAAATATAATTTATGTTTTATACTGTCACTCAAAAACTCAAATGCACCCCTAACTTTCTTGCATCCTTGGCAACCACCCACCTTGCCAACCTCTAGTCACGCCATTAGGGGGGGGGGGAGATCACATTAATTATGCTACTGCACATAACAACCCCTTTCATGAAATTTATGATGTAGTGTGCCGAGGATCCCGAAAGCAGAAGAATGATCAAAGAACAAGGTGGCCTGAATTCCTTGGTCAATATCGTTAAAGTGGAATCGCACAGGACTGAAACGAAATTAATGGTGGCCGCTACTGGTGCGATATGGAAATGTCTAATGAATCCGGATAACGTAAAACGTTTGGAAGACATAAACGGCATACATGTTTTAGTAAAGCTATTAGACTCTGATAGCGAAGAAGTGAGAGGACGTTATATATTCATACGGGAATAATTTAAAGTAGGTATACTATACTGTTGTTGTTATTTTTCCCAGGTCATTGCCAACACAGTGGCATCGTTGGCGGAATGCACTAAAATCGGACGAAACAAGGTCGCTCTAAGGGCTGCAGACGGTTTGGTTCCAGTTATTAAACTGTTACAAGATACCGGTCACGAAAGAATTCTCGTAAACGTGTGCCGCGTGATCGACAATTGCGCGTCCGACCCGCAATGCATGGAACAAGTGATAATCAACGATGGTATACGTTTAGTATGGTCCATGATGAAATTCGATTCAACTCTTGTTCAATCCACGGCGGGGCATACGTTGGTCACATTGCTTAAGAATACAAAAGTTAGTATTCATACGCTATCTACCTATTGTTATTAAAATAAATATTTTTTTTTATTAACTTTTTCTTGACACTAAAAAATGTTTTCCCAATTCGCATCAGCCGCATGTAGGAAAACAATTTTTTTTTATAAAAAGAAGTAATATTGAGTTTACGAAGTACATGTATTTTAACAGAGAACAACCAAAAGTACTTACTGTTTTTATTATGTTTCTGACATTCCGGATAGTTACAAAACGCGCATTTTCACATAGATTAATATAAAATAAAATAATTGTACGTGGGTACCTATAGTTCTGTACAATATTTATACTCTATAGTTAAAATACGTACTTGAACTTTTAAAATGTAAATTACTAATAAATAACATTTATTATATATTATATGTACATCATATTATTTTATTCCATAATTATTATGGTTTTAAAAGGAGTCCAGTGACATAATGCGTTCTCTGGTCACTGGTTTGGTAATGTTAGTCGATTTATTAAAATCGCACGATACCAGAGTTCTGGCGGCTGCATGCGCAGTCATCGGAATTTTGGCCAAAGAATCGGAAAACTTGGCGATCCTCACCGATTACGATATTGTTCAGAGGCTATCTAGTCTAGTGCACACGGTAATAATGCAATAAATGATGGTAAATTTGATCGACAACGATACGTTCAGCTTCTGAGTGAATTTTTTCGATTTCAGAACAACGCAGACCTCCAAGCCCATTTATCACGTGCCATCGGCTCTTGCTGTTTATTAGAACGCAACTGTCACACGTTCGGTCGACTGGACGTAGTACTACCCATCTCCAAATATATACATTCTGATTCCGAATTAGTCAGAGAAAACGTTACGTTCGCCTTACATGGCCTGTCCGGAGACGCAGCTAATTGTGTGGCTATGGAATCTTGCGATGTTGTCCCCGTGCGTTGGCAATAATTAATATAAATAATCGCAGTTTGGCTTATATATCATATAGTATACATTTTATTGTTTTACATTTGAGTTTATTATTATAATTAATTCATACAAGTGTTTATACAATATTTTAGTTCGTATTTTATCCATTTGATAAGGGCCACGAAATGCAAACATGTTGAGTAGTCACATTTTAGAAAACAAATTTTAACGACTTGTTCTCGATTTTCCTGCAATTTGAATAATATTAATAAAATACAATTTTAACTTTGACTACAAAGCGTTGCCTATCATATTTTGAATATGTACTATATTTATTAATAATAAATATAATAAACAAGAAATGCATACATTTATAGTCTTTTAGAATAGGTACTTTTTTGAGATGAAAATCTGTAGTTTCCTTTTTACAAACGTAGGAGTACAGAAAATCTGGGTTCAATTAATAGTTCGAATATTGTGTAGTTAGCTTTAATATTATAATATAATAACTTCATAATATACTCATAACTCGCTTAAAAATTAAAATATTATAATAAACCGAATGATGAAACAAATATATATTATTATTCTCTTTATATTTGATGATGGATCAGTTTACTCTAATATTCAAGCTAGCAAGTAACAGCACAACATTTGAACAAAAAATTTGAATTCAAATTTACTATATTGTACAGTATATGTGGCGTACTATTATTTTGTATCAACTTTGAGTTAAAAATATTGGTTATAAACATATTAAAAAATAGATATGATCAATGGAATGATTCAGCAAAATGTTTTTTGTCTGTATGCAGAGCGAAATGTGCTAAAGAAATTAATTATCATTTTGGTTTTTGTTTCAGTTTTTGATGGAAACTATTGCATCGCGAGATCCTGATGTACAGGAAGCTTCAGCAGGATGTTTAGCTAATATTCGAAGGATCGCTTTAAATGCTCGGAGATTGAAATAACTGAATGACATATCCATCGTTATGAGTTAAGAAATTAATGTTGACCTAAGAAATTAAGAAATAATTAAGATTAATAATAATACCTTCTTTATATGCTTATTCTAATACATTTTATGAAAAAAAAAAACACTTCATAATGATTAATGAGTAATGAATGTTTGTTAATGATTGTTTGATGTACTGTTAAATGATTTAGAAGTATATCATAATATTGATGTTTTGTTTTGTTAATTCTATTGTTGATGCATCATATTGGTAATATATATTTGTAGATAATACTCTTCAGCTTTTGATGATTTATATATCTTTATTAATAATTTTTCGATTCAAATTTTTAGTTCTTCCTACCCTCAAAAAAAGAAAAATATTAATAATAATAAATATAATAATATAGTAAGAATGACCATAAGAAAACTTAAAAAAAAAACTACTGACATTTCTCCTATGGTAATTTCGGACAAACTATTAAAATGTGTATAATAGTTTACTATACTTAGATAAAAATAGTTTTACAGCTGGATTTTAATAGTTGTACGTTTTACTATTAAATTTTAGTAGCTTTACCAACTAGTATTCATTAGTTTACTCTACATACATTATTTGGAATAGTATTTTACTATGTGTTATAAGTACGTAGCCACGTACCTCGTACAGTCGCACCTATTACCTATAGCCTACAGGTATTTACATAATAGGTTGGACATAAATCAGTTACAAAATTAGTTAACTTGTCGTGCCTTGAACATTTTAATACATGATATAAAAATATTAAGTATTTTAAATTTAATCAATTTTATACGAATTAAAATTGTTCAATAACTACCTACCATACGATATCAAATACCTACGCAAATAGCTTTCATACAGTTTTCAGTTATGTGTATTGCAAATTGTAATACGTATTAGATACCTCGTAGGTATATATCTACCAACTGAATTATCAAAATATTTTAACCACTATATTAATATTACTGAAGTCGGAAATAATATTAGCTGTAAAGTGCAAATTGTTATAATGTTTTATAGTACTATGCGACTTAGGTACGTACACTCGTGATTTCGCATGCGAGCTACCCAACATTTTAAATATACTTCTGGATAGTTTCGAAGAAGGTGCATCAATTATAATACAAGAACATTATTAAGAGTTTAAGAATCATATACCTACCATATATATGTAGTAGGTACCCTATCGGCCTATTCATTTAGTACTATTTGTATGCAAATATTTAATAGTTTAACTAGAAATGTACTTACAAGGCGTAATATATTAAGATTTTTGCTGTCGATTTGCTGCCGTTTCCGATGGCAGTTTTACAATTCTTCCAAATGTTTTACGCAGTGAAAGTATTAAAACAATTGATACTAACGCTAATAATGCATCCATCCACTGCATTTTCAATAAATCTTGCACAAACGACAAAACGATATAATGCTTATTCTTAGTTTCTGTTCTCTCTGCCTTTATTCTTGTTGAAATATTATCACTTTAATATTTATTACTGTTTGTCGGTTAAAAAAATTAACCATTCAATAAATTTACAAAAATATAACTGCAAAAGTATATAATAAATAATAATGATCGAAGAACATTTAAAAGTCTAATTGAAATACTATTAGTACTTATAATTGATTGATACAAGAAATAATTATTTCAATGGGAACTGTTTATAATAAAACAGGTGTACTTTTAAATTAATTATAAAACTAACTTTGCAACTAAGTATACATCATAATAATCGCATATAATAATGACAGTGTATTTATGATAACACAACAATTGACCATTGATGTTTATTTTTACAAATATTACCCATCAATTAAAATTATTAAATACTATGAGAAAATAAAGATTTCAAACTTTGTAATTTTTTCTTATTAATTTTCCGGATTATTCTGTTTAAATAATTGAGGTAGGAAAATTGAATTTGTAAAACAAAAACAACAATTACTTAAATTAGTGATAAATATATTGTTAGATATTACTTCATACTTGAAATCAAACAAATGAAAATTTTTTCAATGTTATTAATTAATGTTAACCTAATATATAAATAATTAATGTTAAGCTTTTATGTTCGTGTGTTAATTAAAAACGAATACATAATTTTGTGGTAAATACGTCCGAACCAAAAGATTACCCATTATATTAAAACGCCACCAAACTGCTTGTATGTCTCTTGGGCCAGCGGGTCCACAAGTCATTAATTGTTTCTATCAAGTATTCTAACACTAATGTAAATATGTAATTAAATATAATTTTTTATTACGGTGTCGGTTCATATAAGGCAGGCACACAGGTCAAACTCAAAGCATCAAATGGACCAAATATATTGAATAGTTTAATACGCGGGCCACGCATAACCAATTAACGAAAAAAAAAATTGTATATTTCAATTTTATTCTTTACAAACACAACCAGTACAAATAAATTCAAAAATATATAGGTATAAAGATATATAATTTTTTTTTTCCAATAATATTTTTAGCTATGTTTGACATGCCTGGTATAAGGTAATATAACTAAATAAAACTGTTTTACAAAACTTTATAACAATTATAGGTAACCATAAAGGGAAATAATTTGTGGTTTGGTTACTAAGTAGGTATAGGTACTGTTTTTTTTTTTTAATTTAACATAAACACACACACACACACACACACACATGAAAATATAAATTGCAATTAAAACATTTCAGAAATTTCTGAATGTTTTAAATGGCATTTAAATACCAATTCAAATATGATTAAATGAGTTGACAAAATATTTTCTCGTGACGGTTAATTATTAAAATGTACTGAACTAAAATCCATTAAAAAAAATATTTATTGGAACGGGTTCCATATACTTTTAGGTTATTTAGATAAAATATTTTTTGAACCAAATGAATTTATTTATACATATATTTGAAGAGTATAGTTTCGGTATAATTATATACATACCTATGTATAATAGAATAGTATAATTGTATAATTTACCTAGTTGCTATTGCATACAAAAGCGTGTGTATTGTCTCTAAAGACTATTATGGTGTATCACTTCATGCCCACCGATCTGTCCAAAATAATTTCCCAAAAAGCCAACATACAAATCGGTATTCAGATTCCACTAGTTGAAACAATACTTAAACCGAGATGGAACTTTAGGAAAGCTAATTGGACTGCCTTCTCAAAATCCCAAGACGATAACATCAGGTGAATTGATCCAAAAGCGAACAAATATGAACGCTTCATTGGTATGATGGTTAAGGGAACATGCAAAACGTTACAACCCCCGAGGCTACAGACACAAATATATCTCCTGCTGGAATGAGGAAAGCGGCTGACTATATGCAGAATATCAAATGAATGATTGACGACTTCGGAAGTTGTGCACACTATATTGGCGACGTTTCGGCAACTAGAAACACTCAATTGCAAACATGTCGTCCAACTGCCTGACAGCAGAATGAAAATGGAATTATAAAAGTTTAAAAGTTTGTACATTTTTAATCGCCACCAGCAGTAAACTATACATTACATAATGAAAATATTAGTAAGACTCAGTTAAAACCTTACCGACTTAAAATATTATTACAGTTTTCAATACGAAAACTACTTGACACAAAATTGCCTTTGATCCCTTGTTATTCTGTATTAGTGTATTATAAGGCTCCTAGATGTCTACCACTATAGTTACACCGTTAAATTAATATACCTATTATCAGGCGCACACTCAGAATTTTTATTTGGGAGGGGCTTAAACATTTTCCTATTTTCTTTACACACAAGTAAATAATTACCACCAATTATAAATGGTAATTTTTTTACTATTATTATTATTATTATTATTATTATTATTATATGTTATACTAGCTGAATTACCCATCCTTTAAGTATAATAAATGTATGTAGTGTTGTTATCCGGCAATATTAAATATTATTTTTAATCTATTTAAATAAAATTTAAGTAAGATTGTTTAAAAAATGTTTTATATATATATTAATTAGTTGTTAAGCAGCATCATTTTGATATCCTTATGAATATTTAATAAAGCTAGACCATTAAGCCTATTTAGACCTATTACATTTCTTAAGTAGGTCTTAGTAGTGGTAAAGTAATAACAATATTTGCATCAATTTTGAAATGATTGGGTTTCAACCATTAGAAATAATATTTTCGAACATTATTTCATAGCGCACTAATACATGGTCAATGTATATTCAATTCACTCTAAAACATTTATTATTATATCAATGTTTCAAATGAATCGACCAAGTGATTTTGGCTGTAGCCAATGTATACTTCATTTTACACGGGGCAGTATTGGTCCGGTCATAGTTTTTAATGAAATAACATTTTATATTTTTTAAAGCCTAGTTATGTTTGGTTAGCCAGGTACCTACTTTGTAAGGTAATACTTCGTTATATATATATTTTTTTTTCATGTTCGGTTACCAAGGTAATATTTTTGTGTTTATTTTTTGACACCTAACGTGTATAATATACATTGTCCGGTAAAAATTTCGAGTCGCTTTGACGACCAACATATCAACCACCCTTTATAGCTTGAATTAGTAACACCCATGCAACTTTCTTGATTTTTTTCTTTCACAAGAATCTTATTCTGAAAATTACGAAGACCACAAAAAAAAAAATAAAAAGAATTAGCGAAATCGGTCTAGCCGTACACACGGGATACCGCGATAAAAGGAAATAGGGATTCATTTATATATATGTAGAGATATTTTTGCTGATTTCAACCCTTTAAAATGAAAATTTCGAAATATCCTTTCTTAGCGGATGCCTACGCCATAATACCTATCTTTATGCCAAATTTCAGTCCAATCCGTCCAATGGTTTGAGCTGTGCGTTGATAGATCAATCAATCAGCTTACTGTTTTATATATACAGATTATATGTTTTATCAATCATTATTGTATTATATTGTACTATATTACTATATTTGTGAAAATATGATATAATAATGTAATAATTTAATAAAAAATATATTTTTTGGGGAAGAGGGACTTCAGGCCCAAAGCCCCCCCCTGGGTGCACCACTGCCTATTATAGGTGTAGAATATTTCAAAACCTAAGTATAGATGGTGATCAAAACAGTTCGAAATCAATATTAAACTCTCAAAAATATAATAGAAAATATTAATAAAAATATATATAATATGAAAAATGTAAAAAATGCCAACGGCACGCAGTGTTCCCAAGCGGTCACCCATCCAAGTACTAACTACGCCCGACGTTGCTTAACTTCAGTGATCGGACGAGAACTGGTGTATTCAACGTGGTATGGTCGTTGGCGAGTATTTGAGGTATTTAGTTTAAATTTAAGCATATGATGTAAATATATGAATACAGGTAGAGTTGCATCATAAGATATGTTAATAATTAAAATATACTATTATTTTAATAAAATTACAATATGCATATAGTTCCTATATGGCTTTACGTAAAATAGTACTATTGATCATTTTATATAATTAAATATACCAACTTCATAATCAATGGTAGAAGGTACCAAACTACCAACTAACAGTCCATAAGTATTAGGCAAGGTTTATTAACCAAGGATTGGAACCGGACCGAAACGAAACTATTCTGGAACCTAAAAACCCTTAAAATATTAGATCGACTTTCCCACTTTTTTTAAATTTTGCACTTAATCGTGTGGCAATGGTTTATATTGTTTATAATATATTCAGTGCTCGACTTGGAAAAATTAAAGTAGGAGGACTCTATTAAGTTTTAAAAAAGGAGCGTCCCCATCATTTGTTAAACGTTACCATAAGCCATCATATCACACCCCCTGATCCCCCTCTTTTAATCATATAACAAATATTTATGAATAATCAAATTCTTCAATTAAATTTTCAAATATTTTGTCTCAGCCAAATTTTTTTTATCAACAATTATCAAAAAAAAAAAGTGTTAGATCGTTTATTCTTTTTAATACAACTTAACAATAAATAATACAAAATTACTTAATTTATATATAACGGTAAACTTAAACGGATTAACGGATATAACGGATATATCGAAACAGCACCATGAACATCAACAACCCACATCGAGCGTCTCTTCCATGTTCATGAAATTGTATATACAAAACTATATAACATAATAACAGTGTTGCCAACATTCGGGCATCCTAACTCTTATGGTCGTCCTCGGCCATAGTCGTCTGCAAAACGTAATCCTCAAGGTATTGTGGCTTTTGCCTCTCCCTCCTTGGTCTGCAGTTCTCCACAGGTTCAATCGCAATGTCTTGTGTTGAATTTCCTCCAACATCTACTGCTCTTGGTTCTTCCTCTTTGTCTTCTGATAGTTTGTCCTCTTCAGTATCACTACCCCAATTGTTCTGTAAACTCCAAGACTTTAATTGTGACACATGAACAGTAGTACTATATACAGTACTGCCATCGGGTGTCAATTCAGCTACTCTATAGATGTCACTCGGTAACACCTGAACAACTTGAAGTGGTTTAGTATGGTATTTAGCTTGTAACTTTGCAGACTCCCCAGCAGTGGGCTGACGCAACATTACCACTATCTCACCCTTATCGTATTTTATTCCATTGTGTCTTTTGGCATCATAACGTAACTTAGTTGGCTTCTGATTCTGATTTATGTTGGTATGGGCTTCTACTTGTAATCGTTCTGGTCTAGTCCAGTCGTTGCGATTAAGACAAATTTGGCGTCCAACTCCACCTCTAAAATCTGGATGATATCCATGTACCAGTTCAAATGGAATTTTCTTAGTTGCCTTATTGCATGATGTATTTAGGTTCTATTCGACTTCAGTAATCTTCGCATCCCAATGATTTTGATCTGTGGCCGACATACTTAACACTGGTATCAATGTACGATTAACCCGTTCTACTTGTCCATTGGCTTGGGGATGTCTGCTGGAGTTCAGTGTATGTTTAATTCCCTTAATTTGGCAAAACTCCTTGAACTTCTGAGACGTAAACACTGTGCCACGATCACTAATGATTCTATCCGGATATCTTCTTGCCTCAAACATTTTGGTCAAGCTCCTAATGACACTGGCCGTATCGGTAGTCTTCATGGGATATAAAGTAACGTACTTAGTGAGGTTGTCCACAGCAACCAGTAGATATCGATTCCCCTTAGTGCTTGTTTCAAATGGTCCTAGGTGGTCAACATTGATTACAGCAAATGGTCGTTTTCCAGGTGGAATGGGGTGTAATAGTCCTGGTTGTCGTCCTGCTGGGCGCTTATGTACTAAACACTCTAAACACAAACTTATATGCTGTCGTACATACCTTCGCATAGACGGGAACCAGTATTCTGTTCTTAATTTATTGATGGTCCGTTCTAAGCCAAAATGTCCTGATAAGTCATGAGCGGCGATAACAATGCCCTTCCGCATGGGTTTAGGCACAACAAATCTTCGTCGTTCGCCACATTTCCGGTATAACAGGCCATCAATAATTTCAAACTGCTGCACTCGTTCCTTCTCTTGTGTAGTAAGAGGCTGAATCGTTAGCAATTCCATAATGGTGCGTACGTTTGGGTCTCCTTGTTGCATAAACCGTACTCGTTCTTGTTGAGTGAACGTCAAACAAACTTCGTAGCGCTTTTCGAATATTACATCAATTGGATCGGCTATGGCTCCACTTCCATGTGTAGTTCGCGATAGGGCGTCCACATGTGCCATTCGGCTTCCTGGACGGTATTTTATATCAAAGTCAAATTCTTGGAGTGAGTCAAACCAACAAGCTATTTGAGGCTTAGTGGTTTTATGAATATTTAAGAACACCAACGCTTGGCAATCCATCAGTACCGTAAACTTGATGCCTATAAGGAATGGTCTTAGTCTTCCTAGAGTCCATATGATAGCATAGAGTTCAAGCTTGCTTGAATGGTATTTCATTTCAGTTTCTGTCGTAGATTTACTTACGCAGTACACCAAGTGTAAATCGAATTCGTTATCTCCTTGTAACATAACTCCAGCCAATCCTTGTGCAGATGCATCTGTATGGATCTGGGTAACAGGAGCATCTGGAGAATAGAGACGTAGTATTGGTTTCTGACTTTATAAGGAAAGTAAATTTTCAAAAGACTTGGCCTGTTCGTCACTCCATCTAAAGGCCGCATTCTTTTTCAATAAACAGGATAATGGTGAAGCTAGAGTTGCATAGTTAAGTACAAACCTACGGAAAAATCCTGTTAAACCTAAGAACTGGCGAACTTCAAGAACATTTTTAGGCACAGGATATGAAGTAATCGATGAAATCTTCTGTCCCGGTTGAATATGTCCTGGAGAAATCTTAAAGCCTAGATAGTCCAACTCACGAGAGCCAAAGATACACTGAGATGGTTTTAGAGTAAGCTTGACATTCCTTAATACAACAAACACTCTCCGCAAGTTCTTAAGTAGTTTCGGCCAGTCCTTAGCTGGTAATATTATATCATCTCGGTATAATCCTACTATACTTTGATTGATTAAGTCCTTAAATATAATGTTCATTAGTTTTTGGAACGTTCCGGGAGCACCACACAACCCAAATGGCATTCGATTAAATCTGGCTGTTTCTACCTCCGTTACGAATGCGGTCTTGTCTTTTGCTTCTTCGGATAGTGGGATTTGTAGAAATCCATTTGCTAAATCTAATGTAGTGAATAAGTTGCCGGATGATAGAATGCTCAGCTGACTATTTATATCTGGCATAGGATACGGTCTGCATGTTGTCTGTTTATTTAGTTTTCGGTAGTCTATGCAGAGACATTTCTCTCCTGAGGCTTTGTTTACTAGAATAACTGGACTGGCGTAGGGAGAGTTGGAGTCGCTGATTATACCATTACTGCGCCAATCTTGAAGTATGTCGACGATAATTCTCCGGTCTAAAGGTGAAGTACGGAAGGGTTTTGAATGTACCGGTACGCTTCCAGGTACTTCTGGAATGTCCATTGTTAGTACATTGGTATAACCTAACTCAGCCAATGAAGTTGCAAATACATCACGAAATTCATTAACTAGTTGCATCAGTTGGTTGCGTTCTGTCTCAGTTGCATTGTTCCCTATCTTAAATTGACTTAATGTTAAAGGTTGTAGTTAAAATTGGGTACACTGTTCACGACAGCCAGGGTCATCACCCCTAGATATCTGGTTTGCACGCCAATTTGTTGTCTATTTTGAGTTAACTTGAAAGACACACAAGTTATCAATAGCTAAGTCTAACATATTTGGTGATATCTCATCCATAAGTTGCTTGTCTGCACTAACTGGTGCTATAACAAAATTGTCTCCGGATTTATAATGATTCACATTGGGGAGGTCTAACCAATCTCTACCCAACAACATGTCCATAGGTATTGCCGTATCTGGTACTATGAGAACTTTATGATTAGTAGTATGTACTTCTCCAACGACAATGTCAGCATGCATCTCTCCAACTGTAGTTAGCCCTGGGTTCTTCATATCACCAACAACGTACAAAGGCCGTGTCACCTGTTCCAATGGCACACCAGTCTTGATTGCTGAACTGGACCGAATCAAACACACTGAGCAGCCGGTATCAACCAAGACCTGTAACATAGTACCGTTTATATGTGCATCTTTGACATAGGGACCTTGTCCTATAACACAGTATTGATCTCCACTTGGAAACTTTGTGTACTTTGATCTTGAGGACAACACCCACGAGTATGTCCTTCTGCTTTACACAACCCGCATTTCATTGGTCGTCGGGGCTTGATACAGTCCCTACTAAAATGATCCATACCATTGCAGTTGTAACACTTCACTTCCCGTGTTGACCTTGTTCTCGGACCCATACCCCCTACCGTCTCGGATGTAGACATTGCGGGATGACTAGACAATTGGACATGTGTGGAGCTTTCCACATCGTTTTCGCGACTCACAGCTTTAGTTTCATCGCCCAGAGCATGGTATTTCTTATTCCGAAAATTTCGGTTGTCTGCGAATTGTTGGCTACGTAACTTGCTTAACCGTTGCCAATCAAGTAGATTAACTAGCAATGAATCCGAATTCAAGTGAGACTTACCCAACGCATAAATGGCCAATTCTCGTGAATATAGAGACTGTAGGACATGGTCCTTTATTTCTAAGAAACCCATGTTAAGATCCTTGCACAGTCTTACCTTATCTAAGTAGTATTCTAAAAAGTGTTCGTCTTTAGCTAGCACTCTTTTCTTCATTAGATCCCAACGATCCGATATTTGAGCCTCACGGACAAAAATTAAACGGAATCTGTTTAAAAATTCGTCCCAGGTGCTAAAATTCTCACCTCCAAACCAGCTACGGGCAGCACCGGTTACGTTGGCGCGCACAAATTGTAGCCTGAAGTTGAGAGGCCAACCGTTCATGTTTGCCAACCCATCCACGGTCTCTAGCCAATCTCCGGCTTCGATAGTGTTTTCCCGACCCGTGAACGTCTAAACGGATTTATTCAGGTCGGGCATGATCCTGAAGTCCATCACGGATTGACCGACCGAATTCTCATAAGATCGTACGGACGACGCACGATTCGAACTCTTACTTAATGCGTCAACTTGAAAGCGCAAGTCACGTACCTGGTTAAACAACTCTAAATACGACGGTGCACTTATGATACGCTACACATCACCGTCGTTGTCCGAGTTGTCGGCCATGTTTTCCATTCTCGACGTAACTCACGACTAATATGCACGTGGATAACACCGTAATTTTCGCTTTGCCGATGTACGGAATCGGTAGAAGCGAAAGAGAAAACAGCGAATCCCACTTCTGATTTGTTAGATCGTTTATTCTTTTTAATACTACTTAACAATAAATAATACAAAATTACTTAACTTATATATAACGGTAAAATTAAACGGATTAACGGAAAAAACGGATATATCGAAACAGCACCATGAACATCAACAACCCACACCGAGCGTCTCTTCCATGTTCATGAAATTGTATATACAAAACTATATAACATAATAACAGTGTTGCCAACAGAAGGAAAAAAATCAAACAATTAAAATGCCTATAAGTTGCATAAAAATTAGTATATTATTTTTTAAAAAAAATGACCAAAAGAAAATGCCAATCTAAACAACTGGTAAAAGTTTCGAGTTTCTGCGACTATAACACTCTTTGAATAATAACAAATATTTAAAATTTTTTGAGGATAAAATGTTATTTTATGTAATTTCGCAAAAATTTAAATTACAATCGGTCATAAAAATTTTCCTTTAAAGCCCAGTAAAATTTTTTTTATTGATATTTGAATAATAACTTATGGATAACCTTGTGTTAACGTTTTGAGCCTTAAGTATCAATAGAAAACATTTTATCAATTTTTAACTACAAAATAACTTGCAAATTATCGTGATTTTGACATATTTCAAACAAATTTGGACTTTATGGGCTTTAAAAAAAATTGTGTGGAACGGTTTTCAATTTATTTTAATTGTGATAATTATAACTTATAATAAACCTTGCATTACATTTTCAAGAGTTTTTAACCAGCCAACATTTTTTTATCGATATTTCAAAATAAAAACTTAGAAAAATTGAAAATTGAAATTGTTTATGAGTTGGTCCAAAAAATGTCAAAATACTTTGAAAACTTAACCATGTATAGAAAACGTCAATTTAAACCTTTGGTAAAAATGTCAAGTATTTGCGGTATTAAGTTTTTGAGTTAGATCATTTTAAAAATATGTATTTTGGTTAAAAATGGTTTTGCGTAAAAATTGCCGTATTTTGTAATTTATTTTATTGGTTTTTCAATATTTTTGAAAAAGTTTTATTTTTGACTTGCCCAAGCACCATCTAATTATCTAAATTCCCTTTCCTTTCAGATAAGTTGCTGTTTGAGGAAATCGAAGTATTTTTACTGCCCCCAAACGTGTTGACAGTCAAAAAAAAAAAAAACACAACATTGTAAAACCAATAGATTTCCTCACTCCAATTACTTTAAATTCTATTTTTAAACCAAATTTTTAACTTATAAAATAACATATAATAACAAACGTGCATTTTGATAAAAATTCAGAATAATGGCATGATTAAGCAGCGTTCCGTGCGTTCCCCATAAAAATAAAAGTAGGGGTACACTGAAGTTTCTGAATAATTAGATGAGGTACTC
Source organism: Chaitophorus viminalis (assembly GCA_025469195.1). Taxonomy (NCBI): domain Eukaryota; kingdom Metazoa; phylum Arthropoda; class Insecta; order Hemiptera; family Aphididae; genus Chaitophorus; species Chaitophorus viminalis. The sequence continues at coordinate 677,471 of JAIPRK010000011.1, forward strand.
CGTCCCCTGCGTCCCCCACAAGTCGAGCACTGAATATATTAATATCCTTTAAATGTGTTTTTGTTTTTTTTTGGGATACGATTGCCCGTGCACCGTGGTCTAAACATGTATTGTGGGACGAATCGACACGAGGCCTGTCCGTCGTATGGTACAACCATTCCGTTGGTTACGACCACGGTCTTAGAAGATCTTCTTGGACCGTGGTTACGACTGGTCCAGTACAGATAGCACTAAAACGTTCTTTTGTTGAACCAATGATAAGGGTCTCTTTATCATTAAAATATTCCAACTTTCTTTTGGTTTTTAACATTTTCATTAGTTATAGGCATAAGGCTTTTATTCCATTAAATTCTTTTGACTATAGTTTTAACGCTAATCAAAATTTGTTGTTTCATTCTAGATAGTCGAAACTAGTAGATATCTATAAATATTCAAAGTCTAGTTTGCTAATCCTCATTATAATCATAATTATGATTAAATTATATTCTTTGAAGCAACATAAAAAAGATGGGGAATCTCCGAAGCCGGGCAATCAAAAGAAAGCATCTGCTGCTCATCTTAGAATTACTAAAGGTACATATTGACAAATCATATTCATTCTTTACTGTACTTTTTTTGTATCCTTCTATTTCACTCGAAACAAATATCTCAATAGTTGCATCAGCAGTAACCTAATTTACACTATAGGTAACTATTACAAATAAGAAATCAATGCGTTTCAGACAATTGTTCCATGTTTCTTATAGTAAATATTTTGACATGTTTTAACAACTATATCTGTTCACTTTATTTTGATTGTGTTTCAAAAATATCTTTGAAATTTAATTTTTTGATAAAAATATTAACGCTGAAGATTTTAGTCTATAATTTATGGTTTTATTTTGTTTTAATTGTATTGTGTATCATTTTACCTAGTATATTACCATTATTGGTTTTTTCTTATCATTTTTACATTTACATTCAAAATTAAATTAAATTAATTACTGTTGGAGGTATTAGCTACGTATTGTCATTATATTATTTAAATATGTTTATACAACCAAGTTTGGTATCATGACTTAAACAATTTAAGTTTGTTAAATCAATAACAAAAATATTTCCGTAGTACATAAAAAAATTATTTATAAAGTCACAGATGTAAATTATACCTACTGTGTGAAATATATATTCCTTCGAGGCGATCTGTAAATGTAAGCTTTTGGATTGCATTTTGTTTATCAATTTATTAAATTTGTTTTGGTAATCCTTCAAAGTTATGATTTATGTTGTGTTTATCTAACTTATTCAAAATAAACTTAATTTTATTAATAAATCAACACCTATTTACTGATAAAAATTATCATAAAAAACTTGAAACTCTATTACAAAATTCACACAAGTTTGTCTTAGTATTTCATAAATTATTAACACTCCTTAACTATTATATATATATACAGGCACAATTTGTGGTTATAAACGTTAGAGGTTCAAATTTTAATAAGATTTGTCAAAATCGCCAATATTTGCAAATTTTGACAAGTAATTTAAATGTATGTAGACATGTTCATAGATAAGAATTAAAAATGTAATATAAGGTTGTACATAAGTTTTGATATAATTAATGGATATGTTAACCACAAGCAATGTTTTTGCAAAAGCTGTATGTAACCACCAACCTGTTCTAATTGAAAAATAAATTACTTGTATCAAAATAAAATATATCGTATTATATCCTAGACTGATAAATCATCTCCGTTTAGAATTGTTTTTCTTATACAATGATATAATTGCATTTAATTTTCACACATTTATTATAATGACCTACTCCATAGCTGAATTTTACTTCATTCCTACCAAACAGTAGACCGAGTAGCCGGTTAGATTTTTTTGATTAGTTTACACAAAATTTAATTGGTATAGAATATTGATTGCTATATGATAATAGATTATAAATTAAATTCTTACATTAATTATTAATTTGTAAATGAACGCATGACTTATGAATTATAATGTATATCTTGTGGCCATTTTTCTGATAAAAAAAAAAAGTAAAAATAAAAAATACAACTTTTATTGTGTATCTTGTTAATGTTAGTTGTAATAATTTTATAGTTAAATAATTGACCATATATATATTTGCATGTGTACATATGAATATAATTATTTTAAAAATTTTCAATGTTTAGATTTAAATGAACTTACTTTACCGAAAACATGTGCAACTGAATTTCCTGATCCAGATGATTTATTAAATTTCAAATTGGCCATCTGCCCCGATGAAGTAAGTAACCAGTTTTTTATTATGTTAAATTAATGATAGTGATTTTATTTTAAAATATAATATTTTTAGGGATCGTATAAAGGAGGCAAATTCAATTTTAGTTTTAAAGTTGGAATCAATTATCCGCATGAACCACCCAAAGTAAAATGCGAAACAACTGTGTACCATCCAAACATAGATCTCGATGGCAATGTCTGTTTAAACATATTACGAGAGGACTGGAAGCCAGTATTGACAATTAACAGCGTCATTTACGGCTTGCAGTATTTGTTCCTGGTAATTTTTATTCATCAACAATGTTAATACATTGTTAAAAAAAAAACTTACATGTTTTACAGGAACCCAATCCAGAAGATCCTCTCAATAAAGAAGCTGCAGATGTTTTACAAAATAACAAAAGATTATTTGATATAAACGTTCAAAAAGCAATGCGTGGTGGAATAATTGGCAACACATACTTTGAGAAATGCTTAAAATAACAATAAAAAATGTGATCCTACTTGGATAATGAGCCGAATACATTAATAAGGATTGATCTTTTTCGTACTCATTTTGTATGAAATAAATAATGTAATATTCTTATATCGTAAAATTAATTTTGTCTTTAAGTTGATAAAAATAATTTTAGTAAATACTAAATAGTAATAATTTTTAAACTCGTATAACAAAGCTTTGGTTATTTTATTTTGACCATTTTAGGTATAAGTTGGTAATAACATATTATAAATTTCAACACAGTTATAATTAAAATTATGATAACAACATGTTGTTTAATTGGTTTAGATGGTTTTGTATATAGTTTGAACATACAATAATAATAATAATGAATAGTAGAAGCAAAATTGTTTTTGTCATAATATAATTGTCAAATTACCGGCCAAAAGCAAATGGCGAGTTATTGCTGTTACTAAAACTAAATGTGTCTGGTACGGTTGCTTGATCAAATTTGAAACCTGAAACAAAAAGTAAATAAAATTCTTAGTAAATATTTACGAAGTTAAGTTTATATTTATACACACCTAAAAATGTTAAAAACCATATAAAAATACTAATTTCATCAACAATAAAATCAATATGATGTCTAAAACATTATAACCTAACCAAATGTGGGCGATGCATACAAGCAATTTAACTACAAAATATACTAATGTCTAAATTAGTACCTAATACAATATTTGATGCATTCAACATAATACACAAAATAGAACATGCTCTATTGAATGGCAACATTTAAGACATAACCTTCTGTACACACATCAGATTAAAATTCTTCTCAATTATCAATGTTAACCAAAAATTTATATGAACATTATAAGTTATATAAATTACATACAGTTAAATTTTCTGAAGTAAACCATCAAATAATATATATTATTAATTCAAAGGCTAGAAAAATGTGCATTAGTTGTAGGGTCATTTTTTAATAGCCAAAATAATTGTAAATTAATGATATGCAGTTGTTGCCATATATATATATATATATATATATATTCTAGCTGCCTATGGCACTACCACAGGATTTATTGGTGTACAAGCTTGACATTTTAAAATCTAAATATCATCTGCTGTCAGTCATAATATAAATGTTTACGGTACATGTATTTTTAATACATTTTAATTAACTTCAATACAATAATATTGTTGTTGCTTATGAATTATAGGAATCCATATCATTGTAAAATTATATTATTGACCATTGTTGATAAAAATTATTAATTAAAGGTATGTATTAAAAATTGACTCGTAATTACTTATTGTTTATAGAATAAATTATTTATAATGATTTCTATAATCAATGCTAGTAAGTACCCACATGAATTTGAAACTACAATTAAGGAAGACAAGGTTGGGGCCATAGAAGACACTTCCAGTCACTACTATAGTTATACTAGGTATAAAAAAGCATATCTATAAGATTATTATGTAGTATGAGTAACAGAGTCAAGAGATTTTTTTTTTAATAGTACATGCAAATTTAATAACACCTTAAATATTATTAAAATTTGATTTTAATATTTTTGTGGTATTCAAATAAATATTATAAGTAATATTAATCCAACATTTCTGAGATTGTAATCAGAATAGATTTCATTAAAACTACTGAATATTAACAGCTTTGAGCAGAAAAAACAGCTGTTTTTAACTAATAATAGTAATTATTAAGTACAGTAGTTATAGATATTAAAACATTGTTATATTTAAGTAGTATTTTATTAAATGGTTTAAAAACATAAATCTTCTCCTAACACTCCTTTTAATAATAACTACCTAATTCATAAATGTATATATTTTGTATAAAAGGGCAAGAAAACTTTAATTATAACTAAAAAAATTAACAAATATTAAAAGGTTTAGAAACTTTCTGGTAGTCTCTTTCTCACTTTTTTATAACCAGTTTTATATATTAACTATAAAGTACATTACAAAATTAGATTTCAAAAAACAGAGAAGAAAAAATCCAAATTAAAATACATTAAAATACTTTATTCCCTTAAGTGTTTTTATAATACCCAATACTAAATTACTATATTTTAGATAGTAATTTCATTTTTCAATTATCTACAGTAAAACCGTGCATACACAATAATACTTTTAAAATGGTACTGCAACATATTCAATTTTGTTTTTATCTACAGAAGTTTCTCATCATGGTTAAATGAAAATTAACTACATATTTGTTGAGTCTTATAATAACAAGTTCTATATGTGGCTACTTCAAGTTAAGATGACAACATATAAATAGAAATAAAAATTGAAGTAGACTTTCATAAGAGCATGTCATGCAGTACATTTAAAAGTATTAAATTCTGACTATAAAACATCCTACCATTATGAAATAATCTTTAGTGATGGGGAAATAGTTTCCAAGACTACCATCAACTAGAAAATAAATTACTTATAATTCAATAAATATATAATTAGTAATTATAAATTACCTGCTAGTTTTTCCTTCTTTTTGTTTTCCACTTCAGCGCGTCGCTGTTCAGCTAAAACCATTATTTCATTTATGGATTTTTGTTGGTCACCGTTTAAATGATTGGTAAGAGCTAGGTACCATGCAGGGTCATTTTGCTGTATGCTCAATAAAACAGTTTTAAATAAAATATATACATCGAGGGATTCATCAGTATTATTATCATCAGCATCTAATGGTGTAGTATAAACTTCGAGCATTGTCTCTTCAGGTGGTTCATAGTCATCATCATCACTATCACTGTCATCTTCAGTATTTTCAATATTCTAACAAAAGGTAAAACAATTAATATTAATTTAAATTTTTTATCAGAATTAAATTATTAATTTAATGAATTCAATCAACTTACAGTATTCATTAATGATGTTTTTCTCTTGTTTTCAGTACCGTATGCTAAAGTTTCATCAACTTCATCTTCATCAGTAGCCAATTCTGTTAAAAAAAACCTACCAGTTAATAATCTTTCCAAAACAGTTTCATTAAATAAAATAAACTTACCATTTTCAGTATCAGTATCTTCTTCTTCACTAGATTCTTCATCTTCCGTAACATCTTTATCTAAATTTTTTAATAAAATTTATTATTAATAAATTTCTAAGTACACAAAAAGAACAAAAAAAATTAGGAAAACTTACTGTTGTATGCACGATTAAGACCATCAAATAACATAAGCATTGAAGGTACTATTTGAGTAGCATGTTCATTTACAGCAATAGGACGATTTGGGGACAATGCCATTAATGTTAGTAAACCCATTACACATAGCTTTCGATCATGAATTCTAAAAAACATGAAAATAAAATACTAGTAGATAATCTACCACCATTACAGTTCATTTTTATAATTTAAACATTCATTATTAGAATACTCAGTAGTCATTATTCCACAATTCAAAATTATGAATCAAATATTTATTGTGTTATAAAAAAATATAATAGAAGAGTTAAAAAAAGTTCTTTGAAAAATAAATACAAAAACACCTATAAGGTGATTATTAAAATATGTACTCCTCAAGTTGTCTATAATCCCATTATATGTTGAATATTTTAATAGTAAATAAATAAAGTAAATTTTGTTTATTCATTATCCTCCGATGAGAACCATATAATTCCAATTATTTGTGGTCCTTCAGAAATTTACTATATAACAACATATCTAAACTTACCCGAAAAAGCAATCTGTGTCCTGTAGCCATTGTCGAATAAAATGAATAGAAATAGATTCACTTGTTGGCATAGATGTTTGCAATTTATCAAGAGTTTCAAATAACAAATGAGGATTGTAATAAATAGCAGCTACAATCACTTGAAGGCACATTGCTCGTAATTCGGAAGATTTAATTTCTCTGACCAATCGCTGCAATGCTATTTCAACAATAGGTGGTATGCACTATATATATATATATGGAAGATAGAAATTTAATTCACTTAGTTTATGATTATTAATAGAATATTATGAATTACTTGATCAATACGGCCTTTGCATTGTAAAACAATAACCTCCAATAGTTTTGCAGCATGACATTCAGCTTCTTCGCCAGAATCAGAAGTTAAAACCTAAAACGGTATAAATAATTTAAATCAAAAAAAAGAAGACAAAATATTGAAATTAAACTATAAAGACACTTACAACTTTGCACATGTTGAATATAATTAACATATAACTCTCATTAGTAATAAGTGTTTCCATTCCAACAGTAACATAATTATGAAGACAGGGCATCATGTCAACAAAATAATCAACTCCATCATTTTGGAAAACCTACATACATTAGATAATTTTATATGTTAATACAAAATATTAATTAATATTATTAAATACAGCTTACTGTATAGATTAATTCCAAGACTTTCCACATATTGGGAGACAATTGTGTGTTTGTCAAATCACATACTAAATTCAAGGCCTCTTCATAGTATTCTAAAATAATTAATAAATACTTAAAAAGTTATATTTTTAATTGATTCATTAATCTACCAATGCCACTTTCTGGTGTTGTAAATATATGTACTATAACATCCAAAACAATTGGTTCTAGCGCTGCTAAAGTTTGAGGTTGTTCATCATTAACACTCAAAATAGTTTCTAAACAACTTAAAATACTCATGCCGGTAATTTCTTTCTTATCATTCATGTCATCTGATTGGAGAACTTGGAGGAAGGTTTTTACCTGTAATTAATATGAACTTTTATATAAGTATACTGTATACCTACAATATATTGTGAGTTATTATATTAATTGAAAACAATAATTTATTTCAATTTAATATCAGTATTTTTTACCTATATCTAATATATATATAATTAATCAATTACATGAATTGAAAAATTAGAACTTATTATAAAGAAACCTCTTTCAACTATTAAAACATAAAATATTTTAGTAATTTGCAATTTACATATTTCTAATTACAATATGATCAACAATAAGAATTAGCAATTTCATTAACATTTTTTTCTCATCTAAAAAAAATCTACCCTCCCCTCAAAGTATTACCTAGTCTAACAATAACCAGACACAAATACCTAGAAAAAACCTACTATTGATCGTGATTGGTTAAAATTGTATATATACAGAAAAAAAAAACACATCATAGTAAAACAAATACATTCTTTGTTTAACTTAGATTCTCAAATGTAAGTCTAATATTTATATACAGTACAACCTTGGCAATTCAGCCGTTCGATAATTCGATACATTCACTAATCCGGCTATTTCAACCTATATGTACCAATATATTATATTATATAAATTAATTTTTTGTTTTAACCGGTCTTATCAAAATACTAATTAAATATAACCATATATGTATTAAATATATTTTGTAATAATTATAATAAATAAATAAAAATAATTCATTTTTTATATATCAGTAACAATGTTAAATTTAATAAGTAAAATTGCGTTTTAATGTAAACCCCCGTTAATCTGCTATTTTTGTTAATCTGACAGTAGCGTGATCTGATATGTGTCAGATGTATTTTAGTTTCTAAGAATTTATACTTTAGTATACTGATAATACTGAAATATTTGTCATGAGTCATGAAAAATATTTCATATAACTATAGATGACTCAATGTAATAGATAATAAGTATTAGATAATTAACTAGTATGATATATAATAAAAAATACATACCAAATTTTGACATATGTCATACATAATAGGTGCAAGTTTATCATAATAAATTGCAATAACTTTTTGAACAACACTAGTTATATCATCATTCTCAGTTTCTTTAAGAACATTTAAAAGTTCTAGAATAATTTCTTTTATCTGTTGATAAATTTAATGCATTAGAAATTGATTATTTTAGATACATACTTTAGTTAAAACATGTAACATACTTGAGGCTCTAAAAGAGGTTCAACTCCATCCTCAGCAATTAATAAGGCTTGGATAGCTAGACCAGCTTGAACTTTTACAGGGAGTTCTTTATCAGTTAACAAAGCATTAGAGCAGAGAGCTGTTAAATCTTTCCAAATACTGTCATTGTTGATTTTAACATCACACACATGTTGTATAAACCAACAAGCCTAGAAAGCAAAAGCCAAATAAATATACAATTTTTCATGTTTTAATTTAAAATAAATGAAATACATACTCTAGCTCGTAAGTGTCCATGTGGACTATGGAAAACAGGAAATACATGTTGATAAAGCATACTACCCACTTGATCCTTATACATATCTTTTTTAAATATAACATCAGCTAATGCACCAAGCTACAAAATGATGCATTAATAAATAATGTGCAACATATAATAAAGAAAAAAAAAATTAACCATATGAAGAGCTCCATCTTTTTGAGAAGGTGTAGCATCATTTGAAGTTATAACACCAACAATAAATTGAACAGCTTTGGGTAAGATATCTTTTCGTTTTTTACATGCTGAATGCAATGTTGTTTGAGCAGCCATTACAGGAGATATCAGATCTTCAAAAATGTCTATTAAAAATTATAACCTAGTTTAGAAAAATTATATTGAAAAATAAAAATAAATATGTTACCAAATTTCTGAGAAATATATTCATGCGGATCAGATTCCCATAACTCTTGGTCTGCTTCTGAATGACACATAAGAGGAAAAATAATATCTTGAATAATAGCTGCCATATGGGGTTTTATCATTTTCCATGTATGTGCAATACTAATACTGAAATTAAAAAAAAATGGATAAATTTAAAATATTATATAAAATTTAATGAATATTTTAGCAATACAATTCTAATAAAATACACAGAAAAAACAGTTTAAAAACTGCTAGAAACATGGGAAGTTTAAAGAGGACACCACAGCTGCAGTGATGTATTGGAGGGTATACAGTGTACACATGTATACCTATATTTACCTTTAAAAATTAATCAATTATAGGTAAAATTAATTATAAATTATTTCCAAACAAAAATTTTTATCTTTATTTATGATATATTAGTTTGGTTGTTTGGCGGGAAATTATCATTTGTTCAATGCACAATTAAAGGTATATTGTTTAATTATTATATTAACTAATAAATTTGTAACTCTTTACCACTATCACAAGCTAACTTACAGGTGGTAGATAATATATTCATTTCTTATTTATTGTAAACTTTTCTTTTGATCTATGTATAGTTTATAGTAAATAGTAAATATAATTAAAAATACAAAAAAGTTAATTTTACAATTAATAAATCATTAATTTTAGGTTTATACTCCGCACGCTGAGAGAGTGCAAGTCAGCCGCGCATATATGTAAAAGCGATAGGTGGTTTCAAGATCTTAATTTTCCCAAGTAGACTGTCGAAAAACTATTGTAACCCATCGTAAACCACTACGCATTATTGTCTGTTATCAAGCTTAAATATATAATTATAATTATATACACCGATGGAGCCAATCGCCCAACGGTGAGAGATGCTTTGACTATGACGCATTTTGGGTTGCCGCCAACTTGAACTTTCTCGGCTTTTTTTTTTTTTTTTGATAGAGGGTTAAGTTTCCTCCCCAATATACGTTTATGCGCTGAACATATACCCTAGAATATATACTAATACATCAGTGCGTTGAGTCAATCTCACAAACTTAAACCATAGCAAATCTGCATTTAGTAGTTCAAATACTCATTGGCTTTAATTTTTAATAATTGGACCTATTAACAAACATCACAGGAAGAATTATTTTGTCCATTAGAAAGGTATCGGTTACATATGGGAGTTTTTAAGATAGGTCACTATAAAAACGTGTTAAGTCCTACTTTATAAGAACTCATGCAACTATAACAATTACAATTAATATATTATTACTATGTAGTGAATACAAATAATATTTCATTACCATTGGTTCAAATAGTTTAAGCCCATTTGCATTACTCTAGGAGGGACATACACTTTATTTCGATATTGATCTAGAATTCTTAAAATTATCTCTATAACTCCAGTTGAAAATGTTTTAACATAAAACGATGCAAAATTCACATATTCTTGAGCTACACTTCCTGGACTTCCAAATCTAAAAATAATAATAAAATTAATTATTAACACTGTTATTATTAATTGTTTCTTTTACACGTTACCTCTCAAAAATTCTATACATAGTATGTAACGCCCATTTTTTAACTTTCCACCAAGGTAACTGATCTCTTTCACTAGGTTCATAACGGTTTACTTCTTCTGGAACTGGATTACATAAAACTATGCTTAATATTTCCATCCATTTAGTAAATGTTGATTTTTCCATAAGATCAGGACTTAATGTGAACTATAATGTTAAAAATATTATGATAAAGATAATGAACCAATGGATATATATATATATCCATAAAGGAAGAAAATTTAATCTAAATTGCCCTAAAATACAAATGAAATATTTTAAAAATAGATTGATGCTTACTTGTACAAGTTTGAAATAACTTTTTACTATGGTTTTTTGCAATACAACAGAGTCTGCTGTTGAATTACTGACTATATGAGCCATGACATTATATACACCAGGAAGCAATACTTTAACTGCACCGTGAATAGGAGATTTATCTGACTTCTGGTATTCAAAAGCTTTTACCAATGATGAAAAGCCAACAATACCAGCTAACCAATAAGATGCATTATCACTAATTAGATATGCATTTAATTTATCAACAACATTAGTCCAGCAATCAGGAAAATCATGTTTCATCATGGTTACTAAACATACAGTTAATTGTGCTCTAAAAAAATGAAACATTAATTTAATACTAAAATAAAAAAATTAATAAAAAATAAATTACCGTAATAATTCTGGAACTTGAACTACAACATCTAGAATAGTATCTCTAATTATTGTTCGATCCTGTTCATGAACAGTAAATTTATTGGGTTCACCTTCACGAGCTGCCCAACTTTGGTATATTAAATTTTTCAGATATATAGCACCTTTAAAATGAAATATATGTATTGCATATATATTATGTACCTAATTTATTCTTAAATATAAATAAGGATTTCTTACTAGCTTGTCTTGTAGACATTTCGATATCCGAAGTCAGAACAATTTGCAATAAAGCTGGACCAAATCCAGCGATTTTGTGGATCTATAAATAAATAAAATAATAAAATTATATACATGATTTAAGAATTAGATCATATTATATTTATTTGGATGAGTATTCAATCAAAATAATAAAATACCCAACAAATATACAATTTAGGTTAGAAAAATGTATGGTCATTTAAAATATAAAATACTTTGAACATTTGAACAACTAGAATTAATTAAACTATAATGCAATAAAATTTTAGTATTATTTTACAGTCTATTATTTAGTGATATGATATCAACAGGTGGGTCATGAAAATGAAGTTAAAATATTTTGAGACAGTTAAGAGATTAAGGTTATCTTATATTTATTGAATATAAATGAATGGTAAGACTTGATGATAATAAATTATTTTTACAAAGCACTAAATAGGTATACTATTTGTCATCCATTGACATTTTCAGATAATTGAACAACGCCAACAATCTCCAAAAATTACCACCACATCATTTTATTGCCAAGGGCATTAATCGTCTACGATCTGAAACGTAGAACTGTAAGCAAAAATGAAAAGATACATTTCAACGAAATGTACCAACTTTAATGTTCACCGCAGGCCAATTTGGAGGATATTGATAAAACGGGCAGTAGGAACAATGGTGATTCAAGACCAACGAACCGTGCAAAAGCCACGAATCGTATTGGACGGGACATGATTATATATTAAGTGCGGAACGGAACAGCGTGAATCGCGTCACACACACACGGGTGATCTTAAGAGAATGCACAACCGGTGGCCCCCGGAGGATTCCGGAGGTTTTGGCGGGTCAATTGGCAATACACACATAGGCGCACACACACCCCGGCCGGATATCGTCGGCGCCTAACCTCCAATCGGCGCCGTCGCGTCGAACACGACGGCGCAAAGACGGAAGAAGCCATGTCCCGACGGAGCGCCAGACAAAAAACACCGTACGCAGGGATCGGAGAGCCATTCGGGTGGCATCCATCGTATCGGTAACGGGCGCGTGCAGAAATTCTCACATAACCTTCAATCGTTAGCATGGCGTCGCGCGCGCAACGAGCGTGGTAGTGGAGCCGAGCAGGGACCGCGTTGCGCGGAAAAAACATGCTTACGCGCTGCAACTGCTCTTCGGCCTCGGTCCTGTGTTGATGGTACAGCGTGGCATTCAACAGAGCGGTGAGCTTCTCGATATCCATCGTGACGGCTCTCTGTTGTGGATATCAATAGCGGCGGCGGCGGCGGCGGCGGCGTCGGCGACGAGTTAGTCCACCGGTCCGAGGTACGTTGATGCGATGCGCACACGTAGCAAACTAAATCGGTAAATGCGTGTGCTCGCGCGCCGTGTACGTGTGGGTTCGTGTTTGTGGGCGCGTGCGTATGCGCGTGCGTGAGCAGCGGCTGTGGATCACAATTCGAACGAATCACGTGATGACGAAAATCACATTCCGTTTCACCGACGGCGATCGGCCCCGACCGCACACAACCGCCATAATGGAAATTCGTTTATTGTGTTTATTATATTTTAATCTTTTTCTTTTTCCTTTTTTTTTTTTGTAATCAACAGTGCTTCCCGGGAGAAAAAAAAAAACCACCACGAAAATAAACTCTGTCCACTGATACCGCGTTCGCACGTGAGACTTTTCGCCCGCCGTTCGTCGGCCGCACTGCGCGAAGGTTATCGCCGAATGATACCGACGTGCCCAGCAGCTCCCGTGACCCACACATATGTTTATTTGGTTTTTTGCAACATTTCCACCGTATCCCCAATACCGATACCGTTTTCCTCTTGTTCGCGTACGGATAGATTTTGTCCGTGCATTTGTCCCTACATTCACGTCGTCCGCCATCTCGAACAGCCGTCGCCATGAGTTACTGGAGAGCCGCTGGATTGAAGTAAATTACTCCTAATCATAATCGCGTTCTTTAGTTTCCGTCCTTAGGCCACCCGACCGGTCAAAAATTCAGGATTCGTTTTCTCCGTCATTTGATGGTCGTTCCGGCCCTCGGTTAATTCAATGCTTCATTTTTCCCAACACGTTCCAGAATTTCGATATGATAGACATACATTTTTTCACAGATTCACTAGTATTATTTTAAATACATAAACTTTTTCTTTGGACCATAATAATACTTTCTATGACAAAGCTCGATTGTTTTATTAAAAGAATGACCCTATTTTGGTTATGATCAATTATAATTGCACTGTAGTAGAGATAATATGTTAAACTAAAACTACCATTAGGATTAAATACCAGAAAAGTCATTCAGTAAATTAAACTATACTAATTTAACAGTTGTTAATAAAACATTAATATTATATATATATATATATGTTTGGAATATCAAAATGTATTATGATTATAAAATAAATTTATGTTATACATTTTTAGCTATGTTAACTATTCCAATATTGCTGCCAAAATTGTAAGGAGGGTATTAAAACCTGAACTTCAAAGCAATGCTAGCAAACGTGATGAAACTCATGTTAAATTCACTCCATGGATTAAGGGAAGGCCAGCCAGTAAGTTTTAACATTGTATTATTTTTATTAATATTATGATATACTTATTTAATTATATTTTAAAAATATAATGTAAATAAAGCAGTTCAATTTAAATTAATCTTCATGAACAATTTTACAGGACCGACAAAATCTTAATGAACCATAATAAAAAAAATGTTTATTTATTATTTTAGTGCGCCAAGTATATAAGTTAGGGTTTTAACAGATAAAGAATGTAAAACTGATAGTCATTTCTAAGCTTTTTTTATGTAACATGAATTAAAAATGTACATTTTATTTTTGGTATAAAAAATAGTTGACTTAATTTAGCTTTCAATGATTGACAAATATCTGATTCTTTGATAATTTCTTCCATTTTTAATTATTCTTATAAATCATTGCAATATTTCAGGTGATAAAGCTTAATACTAGCAAACCAAAACGGTTTAATTTTTTTGTAAGTTTATTATGTGTTTGAATTTTAAGAGTATCTGTTTTTGCATGGCCGTATTTCAAAGTTATTTTATAGTTACATTTACATTATTTTGTTTATACTCAAAATTGTCTTAGACATTTGCATTAACTAATTTTTGATTGAATTCTCTAATTTGTTGTTATGTTTATTTATAGCTTTATTTTTATAAATACAAATTTACTTATGTTTTATTATTATTTTAAAATATTTTATTATAACTTTCAATTGGAATGCAATTATTTTTAAACCTATACAACTACATTATTATCATTAGTTGTTTATTATCCTTTTATTTTAATCTACAGTCCAAAAATACTATTTTAACATCAAACCAAATTAATATTGTAATATGAGTGCTTAATATTATTTTAATTAACTTATTTATTACATAATAAATAGTTAATACAAATTCATTGAAATTTGTAGTTTTGTTTGTATTAATAATTTTGTATTTTTAATATTGAATAGTGTTGTTGCAAATTGATTGACATTTATGTTTCCATTTTTATTAAATGTACTGATTAATTTTATTTTCATCTTCTCATTTCAGAGCCTGGTCAACAATAGTCAATCAAACAACAATGAAACATTCAAATTCTCAAATAAAGTTCAATGTAATACGTTTTTTAGTTTTACTCATTGTGATTTAGTTAATAAATAAATATGCAAATATTATTTTACATCAATTCTGATAAGAAATAATTTATACCAATATGAAACCTGTTTTCTTTCTTTGTAGAAATATTGGAAAATATACACAAATAATTTAATAAAAATGTAAGATTATGATATATAAAAAATGTTGTATTTGTTTATTTAAAATTGTACACTCAATTTATTCTTTGTAAAAACTAAACTATATTTTTCCTTTAATATTTGTAATGAAATTTTAGTTATTTATTTTTATTGTTTGTTTAATTGTATAGTCGATAATGAAGTGTACAATATACATTCTTGGTGAAGGTTACACTCCATAAACGCCTATGCACTGTAGATTTTGGCCACATTCCTAATAATGAAACTAAATTTTCACTGTAAAAGGGAGAGAATTTTTATTGTGCAATGTCGTTTTTATATTTTAGAGATCACCGGGTTTTTAAAACTTTTCTATGATATCGAAAAAATAATAACAATTTTGCACATTCAGTCCTCTATATTTTAAAAATGATATTCTTTAGACTTAAGATAAAAGTAGTCTTCTCGATTTATATCCGAAACACTTCATTTAGAAATTTCAATTTTATTAAATATTTTTGGCTGTTATGTACTGCGGTCGTTGCAACAACAAAATCAAGATTTATGATCTTTAACACCATGATTAACTAAAATGTTAATTAAACGTTGAATTCATTTGGTGCCCATTATTATTATATAGTAGTATATAATTAATGATATTATATTATTATAATTATTAATCTGGTGATTTTTGAATTTTATAGTAAACATGAAGATAGCTAGTGAGATTTGGTAATTTGGAATATTTTAGGTCTCTATGAAGGTTGCCACTTGTTAATGAGATAATCTTTATTACTGAATACCTATTATGGAATATATAATAAAAGTTTTTACTTTGTATGGAATCAGTCTCTAATTGTTGTATTATTTAAAATACAGTTACGAAATTTTATTTTGTATAATATGCGACGGGTCAAAATATATACTAAAATGCATGCTTTTTTCTAGTTGATGTAGTCTAAGTTGACATGAGAAATTTTGTAATTTCAATGAAACTATGTGGTCTGGTATTTTACAATTAGTTATTACTATAGAGTTTTAGATGTTTTCTAATTTTGCAAATTGTTGATTGTACAAAACAAATTACAATGATTATTTATTACCTCAGAGGTAAAAATTAAATTTTAATGTAGCAATGGAATCTATAGATCAGCTGTTCTAATAATTTACATAACCCAAAAAAGAATAATCAAAATAACTTGAAATTGTCACTGAATGCTTATATCTTCATTTACTACAGATGGTAATAGTATAACTACTAAATAATAATTATTAATTACATAAATACCTAAGATATTTCATAATTTAAATATTCAAAGAATAATTCAATCATTTGTTTTGGTAATTACTCTGTATTTTTATTAATTTACTGACTAGTATAGTCACTTATTAATACTATTTCATATTTGTATGTAACTGTTTAAGTTTTGTTTACAGAAATAAAATATTGGACTGGAAGCCATTATATTAAATTGGATTTTGT
This sequence comes from Chaitophorus viminalis, assembly GCA_025469195.1. Lineage (NCBI taxonomy): Eukaryota > Metazoa > Arthropoda > Insecta > Hemiptera > Aphididae > Chaitophorus > Chaitophorus viminalis. The sequence continues at coordinate 694,419 of JAIPRK010000011.1, forward strand.
CCTTTATAAAAATGACATCAAAATATACACAACTTGTTCTTTCTTTCAAGTTTTTACAAATGTTCAGCAGTACAAAAATTTTTTTTTAAAACCAAGAGATTGACAACTGCTCGGTGTCTTGTTTTTTTTTTCAAGCAACTTTATTCAGCAAAATGTATTTAGATATTCTGTATTTTTCCTTTCATTGACCAATGACCATACAAGACGGAAATCTAATATTTGTAAGCCTAATTTTTTACAGACATTTTGAAAATTTGCTACAATTTTCACTTGATATGATATGTCTTCAAAAGACACTGTTAACAAAATAATATCAAATTCCACTGTCCACTACAGCTCACCAAAGAAATTTTTTTTTACTTTCCACTGTTCCACAAAACTTTTATATATCCACCACTTAAACTTAACATTTATCACTCTTTGGATTAATCTAGTTCAATTTTATCATCTATTTTTTTAGGCAATAATATTAAGAGAGCAATGATATATTTTGAATAAAAATACTAACTGCAAAATTAATAAATTATATTCAATTCTAAAAAATAACCAAACTATATAAAATTATAAACCAATAATACAAATTCCTTCACAAAATATAAATAATTCATTTTGATTTCACAGTACCATCTCTGTTAAGCAAATGGTTATTAATACATTTCGGTCCACTGCCTAATTTAGTCACTAAAATGTATTTTAGAAGATCTTTTCTTTTAGGATCAAATCCATATGGTGCCACCTGAAAAAAAAAAAACAATTTAATTGCATTATGAAAAAAAAAACATTCTGAACAAATTTAGTATATTTAATTTATGGTATTGTAACACAAATATTTGTGTATTTAAAAACTTTTAGATGGTTATTTTAAAACTATAAGTTTTACACTCAGGTTATCTAAAAAATGTTTATCAAAAGCTACATATAGTTTAAAGATTATAAATTTATATTTCAATATAAAAATATTATATGAAACCTTATCTTCTAAACACCTAACACACGGTAAAAATTATTAGGGTTCAATTGAATACAAAGTTTCAAAGTATAATACTCTTATTTTCTCGTTTAACCAAAATAAATACCAATATTTGTGGAACAAAGTTTGACTTAATTTAAGAAATAATTTTACTAAATTTTATTTATTATAAAAAAAAATTAAAAAAAATTAGTTTAAATTGGATCTAATTTTTACCTTGTAACATGACTAGGTCTATATTCAATACTACAATATAATTTTTAAAGAAAATACATTTTTAACATAGATTAGGATCTGAAAATCATAATAATTTACTAACCATATCAAATTGAGTTGATACAATTCCTCGGATATACTTAGAATTAAATTGTCCAGTTGGAAAAACATTAATTAATTCTGACATAAACACATTCAGATCTTTTTCTAGAACACACAAGAATGCATTTGGACCAGCATCAAATGTATAAGAAACCTGAATTGTAAGAGACATAATACACATCAAATATCAATCAGTTATAACATGTAAAACTTAAAATAATAACTATATACTTTAATTTGACCAGCAGCTTTGTTGTAATCATGAACAAAAGATATAATTTCATGTGATACCTCATTCAAATAAACACAAGGAGGATAAGTATCTAAACAAACAGCATGAAATTGATTGCTGTCACGCATTGTAATTTCAGCAAATCTTTCAAAATCTTTATCAAGTATAGCCTAAAACAAAAGGTGAACATTTAAAATAATTTATAGAAACATAGTAGTAAGAAATAATACTTGAATGATTTCTTTTGTTCTTTCAGGAACACACTTTTGAACTCTGTATTTAAGTAATTCACTTGTCTCTACAGATTGTTTCATTCCCACAGTACTGCTTGTTTTTTTTTGAGCATCATTTACCTAATTAAAATTAAAATTAAACAATGTAATGCATGCATTAAAACTAAAATATTTTAAGCACTATGTACTATCATATTACATAAAATGAAACTGTGAAACTCTTATTTTGCCAAGCAAAATAATTTATAAAATGTATGAAATGAATCAATTAGTTTGAATTTTTCAGCAGCTTGTAAAGCTTTAGAAATTATTTATTAAGGATTTTTAAATGGGGTCTTTGAATAGTTAAAACCAAGTACTAATTACTTATACTGCTTAAGTTACATTATTGTATAAAATATTTAAATTTTATTTATTTATTGTATGGTATAATATATTATAATCTATTTATTAATTTTACTTTCCAAACCGAAAATTTGAAAATTTTTAAATATTGTAATGATAAGTCATCAAATGAACGGAACACTTTACAATATACACAACAATAACAATCCTCAAGTGCAACTTAATAAATACATAATGTATAAGACATATTTTACCACTAGTATAATAACTCTCATTTCTGGCCAATGCTCATCAGTAGCAATTTGAACTGCTGTTGAGTCTAAGCCCAAATCATCAACACCTGCCTTCCAATGAACAAATCCCCCATAAATACTTCTACATGCACTTCCACTACCTTGTCTGGCAATGGATGGTAAATCTTCATCAACCAAATTAAAAGCATTGGCCAAAGTATACACTATTTTATCACATCAAATATATTAACACAATATTTATAAAATTTAAAGTTGTTTTAGGATTTGTAGATACATACCAAGACATGCATAACCAGCTGCTGATGAAGCCAGTCCCGCTGCTGTGGGAAAATTATTTTCGGTACAAACTCTTATATTCCATTGTGCCTCTGGACAATCGTCACCCTTTTTTTTTTTGATTATATTTCTTACTGAAATTCAAAGCAAATATTTGCAAATAAATTAAAATAATACAATTGTCACATAATAGGACATTTAAACATTTAAATGTTTAACAATTAATTTCAAAAATAATTTAAACATTTTAAAATAATAAAAAAGAATGGTTTGAAATAAAATAAAAATGTATAATATAATAATATATACATACTCTTAATCAAATTCCGATCATATGAAAGGGAGGGATAAGAAACAGGGTTATTCTGTATCCTATCAAAATCCCTCAAATCAGACAGCATATAATTACTCTTATACGCTATCCAATTGTATTAACTCATCAAAACATCCAGCTTCCTAGCTAATAGGAAATATATTGTATTATATAATAAACCTATAATGTTAAATGCCAATAACCATTTAGTCGCCAAAGCAAATAATTAAATATATATGTTATATATATGTATGCACACACCAATATGAATGAAAAAAAAGAATCTAAAAATTAAATTCACTTTTTATTTTAACTATATTACTTTTAAACTATTAGGTTAATAGATTTATATAATAGGTACTCCACACTAAATGTACAATGTTTCGCATTTTTGGTTGATATAATAGGCATGATTGTCTGGAGTACTATAGGAAATTCACAAGCATAATTTGTGGTGTGTTTAGTATGGCTTAAAATCAATATCGATAAAAATATAATAAATCAATAGTTAATAAGGTTTCTTAGACATAATTAATTCATTTAATTTTGAGAAATCATAAAATTAAATATTTATGAGATAGTGAATTATTAAAAAATACCAACAATTAACATTTATTTTGATATAAATTAAAATATAATATACATTAACAAGATGAGAATTTATATTATTAATTTGATTTATGGTAATTTATTTTGTAATGGATAATAGTTAATTAATAATTTTAGTTTTAGATGAGTTAATACAATTAAATTAAATAAATTTTAAGTTTGAAGTTCCAAGATCATTCATATGTAAGAAAAAACAAATTAAAATTTAATTTTTTAAAAGCTGGCAACTGCATTTATTTGAAAATTATCATTCAAAGTACCATTTTTATTCTAGATTTATTTATCTGTATAATACTTTCTAACCATATTTTTACCTTCAATTCCAACATATACAATTATTATTTTCAATAAAAGAATAAAAATAGATCTACGAAATATAGATAAGAAATTAATGAGTTAATTATTGATAAGGTAATAGGTATCATAAAATAAAATTACATAATTAAAAAAAACATTATAATTCATAGTTATTGTTTATCATTAATGTTATTAAAATAAAATCTTACCTAAATTAAAGCACTTTTTCAACCGTTCATTTGTATCAATGGGCATAACCCTGTAATTTGATAATAATCTCATTAATTTAAATAGTTGCAATAATACAATTGAATAAATATAATTTCAAACAATATAAAATACAGTAATTAAAGGTTTAAATATCACATATTATATTTAAAAAATAAATGATTTACTCATAGTCTTACATAATTAATTAATTTTACAATTTCAATTATTTATATTGTAGAAAAAACAAATCCAGTTAACATATTATTATATAATTTCACACAAGTATATCACTTATATTAAAATAATTGTTGCACTAGAATACCAATAAATAAAGAAATTAAATAATTATTTTATAAGCACCTTTCTGCAGTGAAATTATGAAGCTTTTTAAATCATAAACTATTGAAGCATACAAATTAAATGTATATAATTATCCATATCTATAGACATTCATATAATAGCACAAAATACAAATGCTGTATTTGTTATTTTAATAAATTACGGTATAGTTGGTATTAATAAAGCATAAGGTAAATGGTTAAATTAAATATTTATATTTTAAATAACTCAAGGCAATTATTAATTTGTATGATTTATAACAATTATTCGTATGGGAAATATTAAGTAACAATCAAAAATAATTATAACACAAGTCTATATATAAAGAACTGTGAGAACCTAATAATATTAACTATTTTATAATAAGTTAATAAATTTGGTTCATTAATTAATAATTAAGATATAAGTAATAAGTTTAATTGAATAAACTGATTACAATAGGATATTAGAATTACATAATATTTCTAAAGAAAATATAAGTACTATACAAACTAACATGAAATCATTTGATAAAAAACTGATATTACAGATTTTAAATATTAACTGTTCATGTAAATGTACCTCAAGTAAAAAACAAAAATGAATAATGTACAAGAAAAGAGATATTTCTTTAAAAAAAATATGTATTAACATAATTATATTATTATGGTAAACAATAATCATATTATATGAATGCTTTGAGAACAATAAACTGGGAATGCATAAAGAAAATGTGTATAAATGTATATTTCTGTCTAGAAATTATCTCATTTAAGCATCTCAAATGGTAAAACGCCAAAAGGTCTATCAATGATCAAATAATCAATTGTTGTTATAATTACAATAAAACACTCAGTGAACAAATTGCTAAGAAAGTAAAAGGGGACTTCTCTACATTTTTAAAGTCTCTCGACTATTATTTGTATGAAGGGGAGAGAATATATGAACTAATGCTTGAGCTACTTTAATTTTTTCATTGAAGTGTTAAATCTCCTACTTAGGGATCATAATTTCAAATGTTATAGTACATAATCCTATATCATAGGATGTCAATACATATGAAATATCAGTACAAAATTGACTAATTTAGATTGGGCATTTATGTAAAATGTACCCTGTAGATGATTGTCACTGAGTTTGATTTTGAAACTTTGAAATTAAAAAAAAATTTACCAATTTCTCAATGGGCTTAAAATTGATTTTTTTTTGAATGCAATAATACATGTAAAAAATATTTGCAGTTGTAAATGTAGAATTTAATAACTTTTAAATTATTGTAGTATAAGATGTGTTAAATAAATTTCTTATCAGAAAAATACTTTTTTTTATTATACTTTACTGAGCTCCTTACTATAATTTTCCTGATTCGAGCATTGACAACACAATACACATCCGTGTTTAAAGTTTAAAAATAGGTCATAATCCAATTCAATCCACTTACTCTCCGTTCAGTATAACACTGTCTTCTTTGATAAACGGTCCTGCGATCACAGAAGTTTGACTATGCATCTGTAGATGATCAATGAAATGACAAAAAAAAAAAAAAAATCATCAATAATAATCTATACACGTCATATTCCAGACCGTTCGTAATATTTACCTGGTCACAGTCCAGAGTCAAACTGACGGAATCGTTGAGCGGCAATATCAAGTGTTCGTCCCGTTTGCCCCCTGTAAAAAAATAAATATCCATTATCAAGCATGCCGGACGAATTATATGAACGCCCGCGGCCGCTTACAGTATTTAATGATGGCGATGTTGACGGGAGCCATGCAAGTGACTACGTTGTCCATGGCGGCAGCAATTGTTGCGTTCGCGGTGTTCAATAGCTGGACGAACGAGGTGTTCGGGGGGAGCCGTCGGTGAGCACGCCGAAAACGAACAAGACGTGTTGAGGGCCGCGCGACCAGCTTGTCAACTACCGACTACGTAGGTATCCAACAACACAACGTCGGTGACGTCTAACAGTACCGAGTACAGTACCAACACTGCTGTCCACTTGTAGTTACTATACGACGGCTAACGGTAACGCGCGCAATCAAACAGGTGACGGCAATGACTGGACGAATGATGAATGACGACGATGTACTGATAACCGATGTCGGAAATTGGGACCGCGATTTAAGATATTATAATCACAGTCTGTGATATAATGGTTGGTTACCCGACGACTCAGATGATAAAGTGACCGCCGAATTCACTCTCTGATAGCCAACCAATAACTAGCGCTCGTGTGGATTTATTCGTAATGACTGACCACGTGACCATTGTGACATTCTATTATCACGGAATTAACAAACATCGTCCACAGATATATAAAAATATATTATGTAGTGTGTTTATTATAAAGTATATAGTATGTTATGTGTATCTGTGATATCGTCACGAAATCGTGAATATTATCATCATTAATTGCTTTGATTTATGAGCGCTAGATGTTAGTTGGCACCCTCATGTCAGCTGATTTACAGAGTCAAACCTGCGGTCACATCCACAATGCATGTAACACAGCTCGTTGGGTAACCATTATAATATCTGAAATCGTGGCACGCGCTGTGCCAAAGAATTTTAAATATCCTTAGTCATTGCTTAGCGTACGCCGTACGGTTTGACTCGTAATAAAACGTAATTCCCGTGGAATTTTTGTGCGCTCTTCCCAATGACCATAGACGTTTTATCTCAAAGTTTCGCCGCAACCCGGCTTTCGCTGGTGGTCTAGCGATAACCGTCGGTCGGTGGACACGTGGCGCGATCAAGCGGCGATCGTCGTCACAGACAATATTATTATTATTATTATACTCGTGACGTCATGACTCTGTAGTTTAAGTTGGGCGCGTTCTCGCGGCACGGCGCAAACGACGAGCGGACGGTACGTCGTCGTCGTGATACCGGGTCCTTACTGGAGACTAGACACTAGAGCTACATTGGCGGATAATTCAGTGGCGTATCTAGGATTTTTTTCTAGTGGGTGATATAATCATAACTGTTTTGTACATTAGGAGCCAAGGGGACAAATATCTTCTAGGAGGATCTTATTATAATACTTTTTCTGTTTCCGTAAAGTGCACTTATATACAACATGATTTTACTTAAAACTATACCAACATTAATTAATAATATTAAACATTTATTTTCATACTTAATAATAGTATATGCTGGATCACAAATAGATCACTTATAATATAGTATAAATTAAATAATCACAGATAAAATAGATTAATAGATATATAAACTAACCATGAACATTAGGATATTAAACGATAATAATAATAATATTCATCATAATTATCTGATGTTCACGATTTTCTTGAAACTACTAATAACTATATTGTCTACAACTGTTTATGTATATTATTAACGGACTGGTGGAATACTAAGAAATACTAAGAATACCGTTACGGACTTACGGCTCAAGCATTTAAAAGAAAAATAAGAAAAGTGAAAAAAAAGGTTCTGGGGGGTGATGTATCACCCAGATCACCCTCCATATAAATACGCCACTGGCGGATATCCATGGAAAATATTGGGTGGCAACGATTATTTTTGTAAATGTTATCCCACCCCTCCCTTTTAGATTTTAGTATTAACATTTTCAGCATATGACATTGGCTTCAGTTATTTTAACTAAGAACATAATTACATCGGGTAGGTAGTAATTATAATCTTATAAGTTATTTAGTTATAAGTAATATGTAAATTTGAACTAAATTATCAGTGAATAAGTTTTTAATTCATAACGTATTCTTAAAATAAGTAACGACATTCTATGTCATTAGTCAACAATTCAATGATGTAGTCGTTATTTTTTTTAGTGAGTATACGCTTAAATACGATTGATAATTAAACGTAGGGCCTTGCCCCCCCCCTATATGGCTATATATACGTAGTTATAAGTTTCATATTTATATTATATGCTATAACTTGTCACAATTATACTCCCAAAAATATGTAATCATACATTTTATGACACTTGGGATTAATAATAACATAAATTAATACAAATTAGAAATAGCATAATATGAAAATATTAAAATATAAAATAAATATCTCATTTTCTTTGAAATCATAC
>JAIPRK010000012.1:0-20182 GCA_025469195.1 Chaitophorus viminalis
CAATTTCAATTATGATAACGGAACTATAAATTCAATTATAAAATGTATAGAATAGACAAAGAAAAGAAAAATCATTTTCCACATAGTGTAGGATATATAATAATAATAATAATAATAATACCTAATAATAATAATAATCTTTATTACGGAAATAAAAAATATACCTTTTTTAGTTACGTGTACACACAAGTATTGTTATAAATTAATTAATTATTATAATTAATTAGTAATTTGTTAAAATTAATAAATCTAAAAATCAATCCTACCTATATATATATATATATATATTTATATTTGATTATCATAATCTAGATTTAGGTATACGTGAATGACAGTTCGAGCATTTGAATTTTTTCGGACCAAATAAACTTTACATTTTACAGTATGCAACCTTTCGTCCGCAACTTTGAATGATTATCGTTCCTATTTATTCGAAACGTGCTGCATACTACGCGTTTCAAAGAAGGACGAATAGGTTTTAACATTTTTCTACTATACGCGTCAACGGTTTTATTGGCATACATAACGAAGTATACGGTTTACGTTTTGGTTTTATTATCGCATGTTCCAAACAAACTTCTGCCTCTGAAGTGTACGATTGGTGTGATGGATATTGGGGGAATAGGGTCGACGGAACAGTGATGAGAGTATGGTAAGAGTTTTATCGATGAACGTGCACTTAAATAACAATATTACTGGACACGGGTAGTGTCTGGTAAACAAAAACACCGTTCCTTCATGATGGAACGTATATACAGAGTGTATTCAGGATGATTCGACAAATTTAATAACTTATGTTATATTTATTATTTTTCGCTTTTTATCGATAGATTGTACTGCGCCTCATTAAAAATGTATTAAATGTTTTTTTTTTTTTCGAAGAGAATTCAATAAAACCATTCTGTATCACGGATTTTTTGAAAAATTTTGGTGCATAAAATAAAACTAACGTACATTTATCTGTTCATTTTACACGTTTTTTTTAAGTTTTGAAAATGTTAACTATAGTATTGTGCGCCATATAATAAAATTTTAGATTTTCAAATTTAAGCACCAAAAGTAAAAAAAAAAAAAATTTAATACATTGTTACATTGTTGTAAACAATACATTAATATTTATTAAAAAAAAAAATTAAAAATAGTGGATTGAACAAAAGTTATTGCATTTGTCGAATCATCCTGAAACACTTTGTATATAGGTAAGTATTAAAGCTTAAAAGTAAAATTTATCACGTTTTAGACAGGGCCAATCCGTTGAACACAAATAAGCATTGAATTATTTGAATCATCAATGAGTACCTCGCGGTGCAGGTATAATTTCAAGCACATTCACGCCGCGGTGTGCGGACAACTTGGGAATACAACGATAGGTACGAATACGTGCGGGTGGCACACCCGTACGTGGCCAATCGCAACATCACAAAACCGTTTTAATCATATCATACTAAGAACGGTTGATTATAAAAAAAAAAAAAACACAATTATTCTGTGGATTATAAATGCGATGTGAGAAATGTACAAAAGTAGTCATCTTTTAAAATTGTTTTCAATAATAATAAAAATCTTTTAAAAGTTCATCTTTTATTGTGTAAATCTTTTGTTCATCAGGCACGGCAAATATATGCGTCGAAATACGTCACCAGTCTGTCACAAATATGCCGATCAATTTTATTTAGTGGCAAAGTGGTTTTGCTAATCTTAAAATAAAGTGTTAGGTTCCTCCGAGCAAACGTACAGTTTTTCAGCTTGTGCTGCGGTACGCTGTTTTAGTAATATAAATAATTCTGTATAGGCACATCAATATTTTACCTCGTTTTATTTTATCCTCGCCTAAGACTATGAATCATAACACTGTACCACTGTATCATATAGTGTTTTCTAATCTTTGGTAGCCAGTTTTAATTTTTTTAGAAAGAGTGGAGGAGTCATCACATCAAATAAATAATTTACAATTTTGTATCATATAATAAATAATAATTAATCTTTACTAATCGAGATGCTATACTCGTCGAATAAATAAAACCAAATAAAAAATGTTCTAAACTTATTCTTTTGAAATCGATAGGCATGATATTTGTATAGAAATTTACAGCGGCGGCGGTGGCGTGCAATTGAAAAGATTGGTGGGAAACAGTGATTTTTAATAGATAGTTCGTGGACCTCCAAAAGTCAGCGGTTCGATTTTAAAAGGTCCACGGTTGGGTCCAAAATAAAAATATTAAGTATACGGCCGTACTCGGATGAGATTATGGACAAAGGAGAAAGGTTTCACTCGTATCATGCAAAGTTCAAAAATAAACGCAATAACTAATTTAAGTTACTTGTTACTTCATACATTATGAGCAAACAAAGAAAACGAGTACCAGGTACAATTTATGTTTTGGCTATATAGGAGCTATGCCCATAGGCTTCATAATAATTAGGAAACATAGGTTTATTATATCTGGTTTCGGGAAAATAATCTGTTTATGAACTTTTAATACGCTCATTGTGTACTCTGTACCTACTCAACAGTAAACATTACACGGATTCAGATACATATTATATTATTGCATGCAGGATGTAGTGCAACGTATACACACTAAAGTAATTCGCAAAAAATAACGATACAGAGTAAAGATGAACTATAGACCAAAGTTTGATGTCAACTTACTAACACGCCTCTTCCATAATTATTACGTTTTCAACCTTGTACATATTTAATACATCCCAACGCATAATACGTGGATATAAAATATAAATGTACAATGTACATTTCAAAATATTAAAATATAGGTAAGTAGATATATATACAATGTACATATTATGTATTGAAAATTGGAATTTTGTATTTCATAATATATACGCTATCCATACAAACGCATGTTTTAGATTCAAAAATATGGTAATAATAATTAGGGCTTAGTGGTACTGATTTTAATGCAAAATGGATGGTTTTTGAGTCGTTACATTGACACTAAATATATTATGTTTTCAAAGCAGGACTGGAAATCTGTTTCTTAAAAACCGGTTAGAACTTCGGATTTTTTGATTTTCTAATGCTGTAACTTTAACTAAAACTTTGTATAGTATTATTATTATGAAAACCACTAACAAAACCCAAACTGGAACCAGATAATTTAAAAAATCATTCAAGAAACCAAAATCATTAAAATTAATATCCATATTTCAACATTTACCACCAAGTTAATATCAATATCAATTCTTGATAAAATAAGTGTTTTCATACATGTTTAAATTTATGATTAAGCAATAATCCCGAAGATGTACGAAAAATATTAATTAGTCTAGTTAGCGTCAAAAACCAATGTTATTAATCAATACTCAGTGAGTATTACTCACTAATCAGTAATGTCGAAGTTCTATCTTAATATTTTTGTTTATTTTACTAAATAATACAATGTTATTATGTATAGGTTGTATATTTTGTATATTTATCATTTAAACATATCGATGTATTCAATGTGTCCATTTTTAGTTAACAATTATTATAACCAAATACCAATTGATAACTATTAATAATGTTATAAAATATTATGGAAAGAAAACAAATTTTTCATTTTTATAACTCCCTATCTTTAAAAAAGTAAAAATGGTCTTAAAATGTTTTGTTACATCTTGTATATTCAACTATAGATCAGCTTTTTCAATTTTTTATTTTGTTTTTTCAACGATTTTATACTTTAGTAATTTTTTTTTTTTTTATTGTAAAAGTTTTCAGGGCACACTTTTAAAACTCCGAACACTCTTTGGGAAACACTGATTCAGAGTACAGACTCTATTCGCCTAGATGAGTCAAACAAGTATCTATAGATATAAATAATGTAATGATACAAAAAAAAATAACTCTTGTCATAGCAGTCATTTGTCAGGCTATATAGTCTATTCTCTATAAACAGTATAAACCAATAAAATAGGATTCGTAAAACCATAAACTATTTAATTTACTGTGTGTTGAGTCATTACGACGTTTATTCGATAACGATATTTTCGTTTATTATTGCGTTCATGGCACGTGGTTGAGCTCAAAATTATATTATGTATATTATGTACACCTACCTATATTTTAATATTTTGCTTTAGATGTTATTGTCACAATAAAGTTATTATTATAAGATACCTATGACGCTTAAAGACACATATCATTATAAACATATTAGATATTGTCTTTGATAAGTAAACTATAAGTAGTCTATAAACATAGTGGTGTACAACGAAAATAATACCAAAATGTAAAGTAACCGGAATTATTGAATTTTGAAAAAGAGAAAACTAAAAACCGCAACCACTGGGGAAGCCGGTAAGCCACCAACGTATAGCTGTGATTCGACCTGTGTTAAATTTTAGTGACGTGCGATTAATTTTGGAGCGTACTGATAGATTTCTGCGCGGAGAAAACGATTTATAAATATAACTCTAAAAGTCTAAAACATTAGCAATAAGCTTTTATCTCGTGGCTCTAATCACTCTCGCGAGACCGTGCAGTTACGACTGCCACGGTTCACGATAATATGTCCTCAAATCCTTCAAACCGTAAATCGCAAGGAACAATATAATATATACGAGTATTATAATAATGTAATGTATTATATTGTCTTGTATATTACATTAAAATGCTGTTGTCCGCTCGCGTATCGGTACCCCTCGTACCAGTCGTACCTTATAATATGATAATATAATGTCAAAATAATACCGCACATGTCACTACCCAGTCGTGTACTCGTATATCTTTTTCGGCATAAAAATGAAAAAATAAATCCTCGTGGTGTACAGAAAATTGACGTTTTTAAAACAATATATTTCGATCGATTCCGATTTCGGTAATCGCACGCAAACACCAAGACCGCGACCGACCAATCGACGCCCGTTTCAACAATGCCAATCACGTACACGCTTCACCGTTTTTTGGTGTTTACTGTATAATGATAATATTATATGTGAACACAGAAATTCGTGAATCCTATATAATACGTGTGCACGTCCGTATCTTTTCAATAAGTATCATCTTAAATTCTTAAATCGCACGCAATTCTACATACCGATGAGATGTCGAAAGTTTCGACTCGAAACGGCTGCACGTAGCAATAACCACAGCGATACACCGTAAAGCATAACTATAGCGATACACTGTAAAGCATATCTAAAGCGATACACTGTAAAGCATATCTATAACACATTTACAGGGGGATATTTTTCTTCCACGTTCACGTTTTATGCATATTGTTTTCGAAATAAATTATTTCATATTATTATACTTGAAATCATTGTATTATATTATGATGGCACACGCGACATTTTTGTGGACAATGGTTATATTTTATACTTTTCCTAATCGTTAAAACTTTCTGACTTTTCTGCTTGTTATTAAATTATGATAAATATAAAATTTCTATTATTTTTTTTTCTTCATATTTTCATATTAATAAGAAGGATATTTTTCTGAAAATCTTGAACTATACAATTCGAATATCGAACTGCAATCGTGTTAAAAATACTTGATAAGCACTAAAAGCAAATTTTAACGAGCACGTCATACCTGTCGCGTGTAATCTCATCCCACTCCGCACTCATCTAAAATACTTTAAAAAAATTATAATTATTTGTTCAATATTCTTTGAATTATATTATGAATAATATTTTATTCCAAAATACGAAATAATAAATGTTTTTTTAAATTTAAAAATTCAATTAAAGTTATTACCACGGAGAAAATTGTATAAATGTTACAGTTAAAGTGTTGAATCAGTTAGCTTATGAAATATAACGAGGTAGGTAATTGTTATAAAATAACTAAAATTTGTGTGGGTACAGTATATAGGTTACATTTTAACTAGTTATTTTATACATATTTGTAGCTTACTTCGTTGATTTGTGCCAAGTTGTATAAAATATATGAAATATCGTCATTTTATTGTCCAAGATAATAATAAATGGGATAAAACTGATATCCTGTTCTTTTTTTCAGTGACGGTAATGTTCAATGTTCATGTAGATACGTTTATTGTGTGATTATAAGATTATCGTTGTACATGTACCTATGTACAATCTGTAGATATAATAATATATTATAATCTATATAATGCATGTACAAATAAATAATGTAATTATGATTTACTAAATCAGCTTAAAATAGATAAAATATATTATATGATATATCAAAAGTAATACATTTTTAAATTAAATGTATTCTATAATTTAAAGGAAATCAAAAAAAATTGTATATATAATAAATTAATAACTATATAAAATAACTAGTTAAAGTATAATTTAACTCAAACTAACATTCGCAGGTAGTTCTTGGACTACCTAGTTATTTCATGATTCTATGACATTTCCTTGCACATTGTTTCCCTTCGGTAACATAATCTCACCGATCATTTCCCTGAGCTATGTTCTTAAAAAATTCAACAATTTATATACATTAAAAATTCTAATAAATAAAAATTGTGATTATCTATACGATAATAATCATAAAATGGTTCGTCTTAATAAAGTTATTATAAATTTAATAGGTAGAAAGTACAGAAATTGAGTTAGATTGATCAAAACCGGTCAAACTACGAAGCATAATAATTTTATCGCAATTGATAACATATTCTTGTTATTATTTCAACCTATAATACCTATGAGTTAGTAATATTATAAATTAATATAGGAGTATAAAATATATTTTGACTGTCTCAGTTATCCTCCGAACAAATAATGTTGTAGAAGGATGGCATACCTAACATAATGGTATACATTTTTAAACGCTGTCCACCCAAATATTTGGAAAGTTATTTTAGCTCTTACAAAAGAGAAATACATGACGCAAGTGAGAATTTTTAACAGGAAAAGAGACAAAATAGAAAAAATGTATGCAGCTGCAATACCCGTCTTGAAATAATTTGTGGCGAGTTTGGGAATCACGGGACTTCGAATTATCTGCGAAATATCACTCATACCCTTTAATATAATAATAATATCCATTTAGTTATTTTATTTTATTTTATCGCTCATAACCTCCAATACAATTTATAAATTTAATTATTTTATGTAAAAGTAATTCTTTTAATAAATATGATTTAGAACACTAAATAGTATTTTATTCATATTTTAAGACGTCTACTTGATAAACATAAAATGTCAGCCGGGAAATGATGTAGCACCTTATTTTATAAAATATCAGAATTCAACACTTTAACTCTGTAACATGTACAATGTATAGATATTACTTTGATCTTTTGCGAACATGTTGTGTAAAAATGACTTCTAGTAACAATAATTTGTTTGGAGAATTCTAAGTAGACTAAGACAAACAGTGATCAAATGTGAATCATCATGTACATACGCACGTTTTGATGCAATAATGCCGCCATAAAAGTCATTCGGGCATCTATATGGAGGTATTAATTAACGGCTTTTGAGTGAAAATATTTTCATATCCTTCAACAACTCACATATTATAATAGAGACATACCAGATAGCACTTACACTCGTCTCAGTTTAATGGCGTCTCGCCTCCTTTCGACAAACTTTTATACCAAATACCTATAGATACTCAAACGCAGCCTATACGGAAAACATTTACACCATATCTATCATACTGTTACAATTACATTGTATACTATACACCGTATGAAAACAAATTTAATGTTTATATAAATACTTTATGGACGTTGCGCAAGGCTAATTTAGTAATATAATCTCATCATTTTCATCTCGTTGGCCTGTACCGACTTTAGATTTAGAACATATAGTATATTAAATTCAGCGAGATAGTTGGACCATACAGGAAATAAGAATTGTACGCAATTGTAAATTTATTCAATTTATAAAGCATATTTTTCCTGATGTCGTGTATAAGTCACACAATTATAACGGATGACAGTATATTAATCATATAATATAAACATAAATATTACATGTATAATGTATACAAACGTTGCTTGAGTTTTGTGTAGATACCTACAAGCAGTATGTTTTTTGTATGTGTTGAACGAAATAAATAATATTATCGCATGATTATATTATATATTATTATAAATACTTCTATTTTTTGAAAAGTTTTTTTTATGGAATCTCTGCCGATTTCTAAAATGTCTCAGACAGTACATAACTCAACATAGATTAAGCTTTTTAAAGAGTTTTTTTTTCTGATTACAAAATTGACAAAGTAAGAGAAAGCTTAAATTTTAAATTTTAAATACTTACCTGAATTGTTTTAAGATAATATTTTTAACTTCATTAATTTAAACTCAAAGTATTAAGTTTTGTTGAATTTCTTTAGGTATTTTGTGTACAGAGAACTCGTAAATACGTTCATGAAGTTGCCCCCCCCCCCATGTTAACCATTTTTTTTCAAACCTGTGCCTATATTTTGCAAATCTGGTTTTAGAATTTGCAAATCACTGATTTCTAAACAATTTGCATTTAAACGCCCTCAAATTTAATACTAAATATTTTATTTAATATAAGGTATATTTTTAATTAATTATAATAATGTGGATAATGTATAGTGCAAATTTTATAGTTATATTTTAATTTATAAGTAAGAACTTGTGAAAAAAAATATCTTGTATAATATCCATTATTTTGTGGGTTTATTATTATAAAATGTATCTACCTACATCTAATCCTACATGTTGATAGTATTATACAATATCTTATGTAGTAGAATTGATTTAACTATTTGTCAAATTGTATCCTTATTACCTCGTTTGGTTAGCATATAATAACAAATTTTCATAAGTAGCAAATCATTCAGAGATTATAGACGATTTTTGTATCCTTGTTACCTTGTTTGATGAGAGAATCGTGTTTTTGCTTTATTATTTTTTCGAAAATACCTAAAGAGAAATAATATCCTTGCCAACAGCAATTGCTTTCAGAAATTGTATTTTGAATTAATGACATTTACAAATTTTTTTTGCGTAGAAATATAATATTATGTTTATATATATATATATTTATATTAGTAAATATTTAAGGATATTGAATAATATGTATTTTATTTCTGATCTCTTAATTACATTAACATTGAATTGATTACTTACTACCAGGACGTGGATTTCAATGCCCTAAAAAATGCCTAATAAAAAATAAAATTATGACCTAAAAATGTAATTAATGAATGACGAAAATATATGTATTAAAATATGAAAAATTACTACAAAATATGCACTAAAATTTTTAATTTTATTTGATCAATGCTTTTCAGCTGTTTTTTTATTCTATGTTTCTTATATTTTGTATGGCCACGTTAAACTGAATATTAATTTTAAATATTTACCATAATTTAATGACATTACGATAACATAGGACAATAAAGTGTAGTTATCAATAATTTAATTGAAGAAAAATATTGAGTACTTGAAATTTTTCGCAAAAAACAATAATACAATTGTCATTATACATTCCTAAAATCTTTATATATTTTGAAAAAATATATCAAGAATAATATTTTATTTACCAAACCTAAACTATCAAAATATATAAGGTATTATTGTTTGGAAATAATACTTGATATTTGGCATAAAAAAAAATGTTAAATTTTCAAATCAAATGGTTTAATAAAAAATTCTATAAAATAATTGTAATGTTATGTTACGAGGATTTAATTAACTTTTTCGAATTCATAAAAAATATTGGGTTTTCAACTTTTTATTTATAGTAAATTGTACAAAGGATTTTCCTGAAAAAAATATGAAAAACGGTTACAGTACATTTTGATATGCTGAAACCAGATTTGCAAATTATTGCAAATTATTTGCAAAATATTAGAGAGGTTTGAAAAAAATCGGTTAACATGGGGGGGCTAACTTCATGGACGTCTCGTAAATAACAATTATTTGTTTCCCAGATTTATTTCAATTTTACTTACTCGAGAAGCAGCTTGTGGGGAAGTATTCACTAATAAATAATCTGGTTAATCAATATAATTGATTTTATATCTTATCAATTTGAAACAATTTCATTTCATACAATTTACTTGTTTTCAATAGTCTAACTACGTATAGTATTGGTACCTAAAGTCTAAAGATACTACACTATAGTGATGTATTATGTATAATCATTAATCACTATAGTCTATAGAATCATACAATTAATAACTACCTATATTAATAAATTCAGTTTCAAAAATGGAAATCAAGAACGTCACCGATAAATGTTTTCCTATATTTATTTCCTTTAAAATATAAATGGATATTATTAATTAGCAATATCAAATGTAAGTATACTTGTTGTGCCAATACTTAGAAAAATCTATTTCAAAAATTATATTATTATCAAAACCAGAAAAACCCGATTTACTCTGTTATGTATTAGTTATAAATTACTACTTTTAAGCTATACAATATACATACATAGTTACTCTGTAATAATTCTTGAAGTAATCTAGTGCACATATTATATAGTATCTATGACTCATATGATGACATTATATTATAGAAATATAGACCCAGTTACGTGTCTTGTATTAATATTTGATGCCAATGAAATACGTTTTAATATTCATTACCATGAATGATATGAACCAATGTTCAGCAATATTTATAACATTTAATAATATGTTCATGTGCAGGTTACTCTGGAAATTACGTAACGATGCATCTAGTGTACCTGCCGGTATATCTGGCAACAATAGTTGTTATTATCTATTGGAAACAAGTTATTTTTGGAAAGAACAGGACAAGTCATCGATGAAAAAACTAAAAACTGTCAATGTTACTCAACTGACAAAAATTAGAACGACGTAAAGTAATGATTGTCAAATCTTTTAGGTATACCTATACTAAAACACATTTATTTATTTTCATAAAAAATGGAAAGTAAAGTTATATTACATGAAGGGTGTGTACTGTATATTAATAACCTGTATATCGTGTTAATACATGTAATAAGTATAAATTACTTATATTATAAATTATAATGTTCAATGAAATAATAATATTTTATATATAAAACATAAATTAATTATGTATATATCAATACATTTACATACTACAGGATATTTGAAAATATTGGAAACGCACATGTGAAAACTTTCAAACTTTTTGAATCCTTGTAGTCTGTACATATAAGATATAAGACATATTCGCACATATGTCACATTCGCATAATAGTGTAGTCAGCATTATAATATTATATAAAATCAATAATATTTATTATGAACAGTATTGAACATTTGGTTTTATTATTCTTTATAATAGTTTATATTTTTTGTAAAACAAACTTAATCATACTGAAGCTGGATTCAATCGATAACCTGTTAATTTAAAAATTACAAATAAGTCAAGCGTAAACATAATGTTTAATAATATTATTAACTCCAATATCGGTATTAGAAAAAAATTATATTTTATATTTTTTAAAAAATCAAGTCATTGCGGTAGTAGGATAATCCTAATGTATATCTAATAAAATTTAAAAATGATTATGTTTTAATGTATTATACATTTTTTAATTAATTTTTTTCCTTTAAATAAACACCTGATATTTTTTGATTATTTTTTTATGACAAGAAATTATATTATGCTTTACTATGTATGTTTAGTATAGCATTATACCTAATTTGATTTATATATGTTTAATTCTATTTAATTCAATTAATAATAATTATTATTATTATTGTTAATTGAAATTCATCATTTGTTCACTATATATATATATATATATATATATATAAAACAAAAACAATTTGTTTAGTTTGCTTGAGAATAATAATATACCTACAATGTTATGTAAAATATTATGAAACAATATCGTCGAAAGATCTTAAACCATTGTAAGACACCTACTCAATCATCATTCAGATGGACATCGGGAACCAAAGCACATTCATAATTAATCAAAAATCAAAGAAAATGTTCGTGAAGTAATAAACAAATACAAATTTAAAAACGTATTCACGTACATTTATACTTAAGTACACACCTAAAGATAAATTAATTAGAAATGTTGCAAAAATTCGTACAAAGACTGACGGGCTAGACAAATTGACCAAATACTAAAATAAAATAGGATTGTATTACACTTATTTTAGAAATAAGATTAATACAACTAGTACATAACCTATTAGTAAACGTCCTAAATATAAAAATGTATTTTTATGAAGGTCAATCACGTCTTTAACATTTATAATTTTATAACTAATTGGGGCGGTTACTAGTTGCGTCCTGTGGTAAAAATGTCTTCTGAATTGCAGCTCGATAATTCTCGGAGTATGTACGAATTGAGGTTCAGATTTTTAAAACATAATTTATAAAGCGAAAACTTCATTTCCCCTCCTGTTTTGACACAGATTTAGGACGCACTTAAGCATTATTTTAAAATTTTATTTATATTTTTAATATTCCTATTTTTTGCTGATTAAAAAAAAAAAAATGTTAGCATTAAAATATTATTAGTGGTAGCAAAGAAAAGACTGTGGAGTGGTTGTACTTGAGTGTGTTGGTATTTTTGTATTAGATACCTGGAGTTTATAGAGTACCTATAGACTGTACTTATTAGACAGTAAAGTTAACGATAATCTAAAAACAATAATATGATATATATATTAGCCATAATATCTTATTGTGATAAACATTAATATAATAATTTGCTATAGCAAATTATAAACACCAGTTATTGAGCTATGATTGTCGACAGTCATATTGAATGCGCAACGATAACATCTCGGATAACATTATAAGACTAAAGACGTATTATCAGAGCTTAACATTTTTAATTTTTCGTGCTGCACACTATATTTTAAATAAATGTCTGTAGTCTGGGAGATACTCTGCAGTCAAAGATGAACTTTCTGAAAATTTTCCTACATAAACGTATCATAGAAATTATGTATATTTTTCTACGTTTAATATTATAATCGATTCTTTGTTTGTGTAAGTATAACTGTAATCATAACTCCAATGAATACCTAAGATTTTATCCATCACACATCCTCAAATTATTTCGCAGTGTGCACGCTTTAATTTTTTCACTACACAACGTTATGCGTTGCAATGCACACCATTGTAGTCCATGAGTATTATAAATACTAATTTAACAAGAAGGTAATTCGAATTCAACTTACAAAAACCCGGGATGCTATTTAGATTAGACTTTTTCCGTAGTCATCTATGGGACGCAATTAGTATGCATCCGTTAAATGCTAACTGACATACTCCAGGTTTATAGTGTCCGCAAGTTTAAAAGTTCACGTTATTTATTAGTATACATATTTATTACAATAGCCATTATACAGTTAACCGTAAAGGTTTATTTCCTTCTTTTTAAAACTTACATTAGCATAATGTAATAGCAATAAATTACAATCATGAATCAGTTATTGAATTTTCAATTATTGTACTTTAAAACCTTCATAAAAGCTTGTTGTATTTTTAAAACCATGAATTCCTCTCATTCATTGAAAACTCAACCGATTTCAAATATATTTAACGTGTTTTGCGTTTTTTTCTTTAAGTTATTATAAAATAAACACCATTGCTTTTTATATTAAAAAAAAAAAAAGAGCACACGGAAATTTGCATTAGATCATGGCTCATGAGTTATGGTGACTGACTTTTCAATTAATTAACATATATATTGGTGTAGTGCGTTGTATATAATTTAATAATATACGTTTTCAAAGCGAACAAAACAACTTGTTAATAAATCCCGTCTCTGATAGTATACACACGAATATATATAGATTTCTTATTAAACATTATATGTATATTCTTATACATGTATATAATAGATGAAACTTTGCCACTAACAATAAGTGGTCTAATTTGTGTTTGCCTTAAAGAAGTATGGACTGTCGTAGGAGACAGGAGTTTACATTATAATAATTAAATGTTGATTACAAATTATGAATACTCATTATGAACAAAATCAGTTGAAAACCGAGAATACTAATACAACTATACCAGTAATATATGTATAATATAATATATTATATAGTCATGTAAGTATAAACATTTTATAGCAAAACCACATAAGTGACTAATATTTAAGTTTTTTTTTTTTACTATGTATTAAAATGAATAATAAACGGAGAATATTTTTACGAATTGATCGATGAAGTGTAATAAGTGTCATAAATCGAATATTGTTTTTGTTCCATTGCATTAAAATAGTCATATCTGTAGTCATCTTCAGGCGATGAACATTCTTTCACGCTGCTGTGTACATAATTGTACGGCCAAGTCTGAAAAAAAAAGTAATTGTAAGACAATAAAAATAAACCAAAATTAAAATATAGCAAAATGTTTGCAAACTTATTGAGTAGGTACATATTTGTTATAATATATATTTTGAATACGGCGGGTGTACCTATATACTTATTCGTGTAGTATAGGTTTTTCGAATGTTGACATTATATAATTGTAATCGATATTTCTATCCGAACCGTATACAGCAATACGTTATTACATTATTATGTCATCTCTATATAATGTATTAGTTACATAAAATATTATTAGTTATTAGTTTATTACTTATAAAAAAAAATAATAATAATGTTAAATAACTTTAAACTCAAAAGTTAGCTTACAACCTAATATACTAAATATTTCAAGTTATTTAATTTATCTTCGACATGAATGGGATTTTTGCATGATATAATTCAGTGGACAGTAACTATAACCATATTCATATTTTCAATATCGTTCGTGTAACAAATTATTTTATTAATGACTAGAAGTTTGCTCAAATAAGATATGTTTGGTGAATGGTTTATTCTATAATGATCTACATAAACTGATAATACACGTTGAATTATTGTTATTTAAATTCTTAGTTTTAATATTGTGCGGTTACATGCAGATAAAACAATTGAACTATAGTTTATTTATTTTCCAAGTGAAGCCCATTTAGTATTGTTAAATTGTCTGACATAATATGTATGTCGTACCTCTATCAAATTAATTAAATATTAAAATTCCTCTCCGTCTACTTGTAGGCATATAAAGGTAGGACCTAATGGTATTATAGGTATATACGTGTGTTTATAAATGTCCATCATAAGCCACACATATTAAATTATTATATTTAATCAAATATAAATATTTGAACCCACGCTACGAAGTTCCACGATGACTCGCATTCTTCCATAACAGTAATTTCAATATGAAATATATTTAACTAATTTTATTTTATTGAATTTTATTTCCTATATCTTTAAATTATCACTCGTGCTTATAGTAAAAAATAAATAAAACTATTTACAGTTCGTATAGTTCTATAATAATAAAATAAAAAAATTTAAATTTAAACACTATCGCCTATATTAGTAGACTGTAAATAGTATACCAATAGACGAATTTACAATAAAATCACTATAAATATTAAAACCATTCCAATTTATTTAAACATTTCCTGTTTCACGTATATTTTGTTCACTTTTTGATAGCTCAAATCGTCCTATCGCTACTACTTAAATTACATTCCATTTTATCCAGGATGTTCATAAGTATATTATCTACCAGATAATTAATTAATAATTTTGAAAATAATCGAAAAACAAAACGTTTTATTGTATGTTTCTGGTAATTGATTAATATGTTTTAAAATAATTATTTCACTTATAATTTATTTTTAAAAAATAATATGTTAATATTAATACAAAATATAATAAGTGACACATTTATAGTGCCTTTTTTTTATTATAAAAGACTTCACTTGATATTTACATTCTATACATGTGTAAAAGTATAAAGATATTTGGAGATTGAGAGCTTGACCAGAAAAACGCACAGCTGTGAAATCTGGATTAACTTGGTACGGTTTGTTTTACAAAATAAAATTTAGTGCCTATAGAGTCTTTTTTTCAGGTTTAAAATTACAAGATCAAAAGAAATTCACAAATTATGTGTTGTAATATAGTATTAGTCATTTTTGCTGGGAAAATAAATGTTGTTAATATGGTAAATTGTAATAAATATAAACTATAAATTATTTAACTTATGAACTTAGATTCCCTTATATATTGAGTGTTACTATATCCTTGCATGTGACGGGTAACATTCTAATACCATTGATGTTATACTACTCGAATATCTTTTTGTACCTTTTAATGATCGTGGCATGTCATTAAAAATGACTTCAATTAGTATACTTCGCTGAAATAGAATTAATAAAAATGCTTCGTTTCCGCGGAAATTAAAATACATCTAAAGCCGCTGCAAGAGTATGCCAAGATACGAATCAACTGATATTGCTACAGAACGTATATAAGAACACTATTATTTTTGCTACTATTATATTACCTATCATAAAAGCTATATTAAAGTCACTAAGTTATTTAGTTAATTAAAAACGAAATTTCTAATTTTATTAAAAAACAAAAAATTTAAATGCCATATATAGGACATGAGTAAAAGGTTAAGCTATAAAACACAAATTCACATGTTTAAACAAAATATAAACGGCTTCCCTATTTACGGGACGTATTTTAACCTTATTTCCTTACACTTTAAAAACTATACTCGGAGAAAATTGAATATTTCAAAAAATCTGTATACGTCAATGCATTTTCCTGTTGGAAAGTATACGTCGCATAAAAGATATTTTATTACCCGAAAATTTGTTTATATAAAAACATATTAATACGGAAAAAAAACATCATAGTTAAACCAAAACTACACTATTCGCTCGCTCGGAATCTAAAACATATATTACAATAAATTCCCCGAGTGTATTTATTTATTTATTTATTTAAATAATCAACAGGTGAAACTTTAATAAAAACAATGTATACAATTCTTGGTATATAAAATAAAAAAATTAAAAACGAATATATTTATATGTATATAGTAATAACTAATAAGTTCTGTTTCAACTTTTATGACGGTCGGACGTACGTCGCTGGTTCGTCTCTTATCGTAGTTCAATTGTGTGCGTTTAATTGTGTTCCGTCTTGACTAGTCGCGTTGTTATCGTTTTTGATAAGTCACTCATACATTTTATATTATATCAAAACCTGTTTTGAACTGAATTCGTTACACTATATTATAGTGCATATTTTTGCTAATAATAGTTACTGTATATTCCAATATGAATAAATCACCGTCTACTAAGTCTGTAGCTGAACAGAATTATTCTATGAATTATAATGAATACCTTGAAAATCATGCGAAATGATATTCAAGCCATGTTAACTCAGGAGAATACGTCATCTGCCATTTTAGCTCGAATGGATACCCTTACTATTGAAATAATGGCCTTGAAAAAAGAAAACGAATATTTAAAAAAGGATGTTGATAATCTTAAAAATAATTCTCGTAATTCTTCACAATCACTAAGCTCCATATATGATATTTCTCGTATTGACTTAGTAGATGAAATCCAAAAAAGAGAAAATAAATCTTGCAACTTAATAATATTTAATATGGATGAACCCAATTGTGATGAATGTGAATTAACCGATGATCTCATTAAGAACTTAAATATTGATGTTAGTATTTCATCTGTTGTTAGACTAGGTAAACAGTCCAATAAGGCTGCTAGTAGACCTAGACCCATTAGAATAAATGTTGATTCTCCTCAGGCGGTCATAGCTGTACTTAAATCTAAAAAATCACTGTTGAGTATTCCTCGCTGGAAAAATTCATGGATTACTTCGGATTTAACAAACCATCAAAGAAAATTTTTAATATCACTAAAGAAGAAAAGGGACCGAAGAAATGGACTTGATAATGGACTTGGTTTATTAAATATATTCGTGGATCACTTAAACTCGCTCAAAAAAACTAAATTACGGCTCAAGTAAATCTAAAACCTATTTTTATTGTAATAATGATAATTTCTTAAATGTTAATAAGGATAGTATTTTAAATAAAAATGTTGATACTCTTTCCGGTTATTATCAAAATGTCCGTGGACTAAAATCTAAATTACCTAATATTTGTATTAATTTTATCTCTTTAAATCACTATGATTACTTTATATTAACGGAGACTTGTCTTAGAAATGACATTAATAGTAAAGAATTAGGTATGGATAATTATATTATTTATCGCAATGATCGTAATAATTTAAATAGTATATACACAAGAGGTGGGGAGTTCTTATTGCTATACACAACCGTTTCTGTTCCTTTGAACTTACTTTATTAGATCCTACTCTTGAGTGTATTGCGATTATGCTTAAATTAGTTAATAGTAAAATTATAATTGTTTCCTTATATATTCCCCCAAATAGTCCTTTTGAATTATATAATCGTCACTGTATACAACTTGAGAATTTAAAATTTTCATTTCCTGATGTTACCTTTTTAGTAGTTGGGGATTTTAATATGCCAGATGTAAAATGGTCTAATGGTGATCAGCATGCTATTCTATCTGGTCCTGCTTCTGAAAAATTTAAAATTTTAGCAGAAACCGTTGCCTTTATGCAATTATTTCAACATAATTTCATTGTTAATTATAAACATAATATTTTAGACTTAGTTATTTCAAATGAATATAGTTTAGTAGTGACTAAGTGCGCTTTCCCATTAGTTCCTATTGACGTAGCGCATCCTCCGTTACAAATAATTGGTCCTAATGCTAATACGTTTTGTAAACTTAAATCTTTACCTCCGGATTTCAATTTTAATAGAACTAATTATGTAGATATGAATAAACATTTCAATAGTATTGATTGGGGATCTTTATTAATTGATAATCTTGACTTCTCTTCGATTATCTCTAACTTTTACTCTACTATTAGTAATGCTATTAGTATTTTTTCCCCTAAATTCTCTAATCGTAATCATAAATACCCACATTGGTATAGTAGGGAATTGAAATCCTTAATTTTCAATAAAATACGTTTGCATAAAGAATTTAAGTCTACTAATGATTGTAATACATACAATGAATTTTCTCGATTACGTAGTTTATGTAAAGTCGAATCAAAAAAATGTAGATTGCGCTACCTACATAAAGTTCAAGGTGATTTCACAATGAACCCTAAATACTTTTGGCGCTATATTAAAAACTTAAAATCCGATAATGATATACATAATACGATGTTATTTAATGATAAATCGTCGACGGGTGGGTCTGAGGTAGCAAATCTATTTAAAGAATGTTTTAGTTCGGTCTATTCCAACTTAAATTTAAATATAAATAGTTGTCTTGATTATTCTAAAACCACTTATAAAAATTTCGACAAGTGATATTTTTGAAGCTATTAGCTCCCTGGATTGTAATCCATGTCTAGGACCTGATGGTTTACCTAATATTCTATTTCGTTCATGTGTATATTCATTATCAGTTCCCATATGTAAAATATTTAATCGATCTTTATCTGTAGGTATTTTTCCATCTCAATGGAAAAATAGTTATGTCACACCTATCTATAAGTCAGGTTATAATAATTTGGTAACAAACTATAGGCCTATAACAAAACAGCCTACCTTACCCAAACTTTTGGAAAAATTATTGATCCCTTCATTAACTTTCACATTTAATAATATTTTAGATAATAATCAACATGATTTTAAGAGAAGGCGCTCTGTTGAAACTAATTTACTTTGTTTTGTTAATACTCTTATACATATAATGGAGTCTGGCAGACAAACAGATATTATTTATACTGACTTTAGTAAGGCTTTTGACTCTGTAAACCACTCTGTCCTTATTGCCAAACTACGCCTGTTTGGTGTACAGGATCCGTTGTTATCTTGGTATAGCTCTTATTTAGTTGATAGATCGCAACAAATAAAAATCAATGGATTTTTATCTGATATTTTTCCAGTCCCTTCAGGTGTGCCCCAGGGAGGCCACTTATCACCTTTGCTGTTTTCCATCTTCTTAATGGATCTGATTAATTACTTGAAATTTTATAAATACTTATTATTTGCTGATGATATAAAAATCTTTGCCAATGTTTCCTCATTTGATAACTCTAATTTAATCCAAAATTATCTAAACAGAGTCATTGATTGGTGCCGTTCTAATGGTCTTAAGTTAAATACAACTAAATGGTTTAAAATTACATTTTTCCGTACTAAATCTAAATTAAATTTTTCATACTATATTAATGGTGAAAAACTCATAGAAATTGATTTGTGTAATGATCTAGGGGTGGTATTCCAGCCTCACTTATCATTTTCTCCTAATATTGAATATTTATGCTCAAAAGCACTCAGAAGTCTTGGTTTTATAATTCGCAATACGAAAGAATTTAACAACGAAATTTGTCTTAAAACTTTATATACCTCTTTAGT
>JAIPRK010000013.1:0-173567 GCA_025469195.1 Chaitophorus viminalis
AATTTGTATAAAATGTGTCAAAATCACGATAATTTGCAAGTTATTTTGTAGATAAAAATTCATAAAATTTTTTCTGTTTATACTTAAGGTTCAAAATTTTGACACTAGTTTGTTCATAAGCTAATCTACAAAAATATATAAAAAAAATTCTACCAGACTTAAGAGGAAAAATTTTATGACTGTTTTAAATTTAAATGTTTACGAAATTGCATTATAATTCAATTTAAATATAAAATACTATATTATTATATACTTATTTTAGACAAACATATTAACTCCGTTCAGAATCGTTATTCGTATAAAATGATATCTATCATTGCATTCAAATTTAACAAATCCATTGTAATAATGACCTATCCTATAAGCGAGGTACACTCCACCCCCAACTGTACAGTAAAGCGAGGCCCACCCGTTCTTTTTGGATTTATGAATATACAAGAATTGAAGAATGGCTATACAAATTCACTATGCAGAAAGAAATTAAATCTAATATATAACTATCGACCATGACCAAAAAAATGGTGTATTGATAATAATAATATGCTTAATTATTATTATATGAATACAAACGGACAGATTTCATGTGTTATACGCATGTATTGCTTAGGAATATTAGAGATGGTTTGAAACGCAGCAGAGTGTTCGTTTTGCGGTTTTGAATTTAATTACACATCATAAATGTAATAATATTCTTTTGATAAAATTATCCCACATTGGTGATGATGATTACCTGATGTATAATATGATACACGAGTACACGTCGGCGTGGACCACGTAGACGACTGTAATTAAGACGAGAATCGTTATTTGTGTGGTTAGTGTGACAGACATCCTGCTTTACATTTTGGATACCTAATTGGAGAGAATATTATTCCAATTATGGTGTACGTGATTGGATTGTACATCGATTTAAATATTATATTCATCTGATGCCCACGTATCACATTGAATTTGCGTTTTTATTCTCCATGTGGGATTCCGCGAAATAATCATATTATTATATACTACCTATGTATAGAAGTCAACACCGGCAGATAATACGCAATCGCTTTTGAACGATATTGATTGGAAAGGTTTTTGGGAGCGGAAATCGTGTATGAACTATTTTCCATGCAGAAAACGGTGATGGTAAAAACCATACGAATACGAGGTACACAAAAGGATAACATTTGACCGTTGGTAGTATAATATTTGGTTGTCCTCAAAAAAAAAAAAAAAACGGAGTTAATATGTTTGTCTAAAATGTGTGTATAATAATTAGTGTTTTATATTTAAATTGAATTATAATGCAATTTCGTAAAAATTTAAATTTCAAACGGTCATAAAATTTTTTCTTTTGGTCCGGTAGAAATTTTTTTAAAGATTTTTGAAGAGTAGCTTATAGATAATCTAGTGTTAAAATTTTGAACCTTAAGTGTGAACAAAATAAATTTTATGAATTTTTATCTACAAAATAACTTGCAAATTATCGTGATTTTGACACATTTTATACAAATTTGACCTTTATAAGCTTATAAAAAAATTTGAGTGAAACGATCTCCGATATTTTTTAGTGACGATAAGTTAAGCTTATTATAAACCATGTATTACATTTTTGAGATTTTTCGGCCAGCCAATTAAATTTTATAGATGTTTAAAAAAAAAAAAAATTTACAAAAATCGAAAATTTAAATTGTCTATAAATAAGTCAAAATATGTCAAAATACTTTAAAAACTTAACCATGTATAGAGAACACCAATATAAAGATTTGGTAAAAATTTCATCTTGTTACGATTTTTCGTTTTTGAGTTAGAGAGTTAGAGCATTTTAAAAAAATGTTTTTTGTAAAAACGTGAATTTGCGTAAAATTTCATATTTTTCGTAATTTTTTTATTTTTTTTTTCGATTTTTTGAAAAAGTATTAAGAAAGTTGGATTTTTGACTTACCCAAGTTCTATCTACATTCACTTTCCTTTCAGAAAAGTTGCTGTTTAAGAAAATCGAAGCATTTTTACTGCCCCAAAACGTGATGACAGACACAAAAATAAAAAATAAAAATAAAACACACATCATTGTAAAACCAAAAAACCGATATAGCCAATGATAAAATATAGGTTGATTATATTTTATACATGATATGTATTGTACAACAAACTACGTATATTATGGTGGTGCAAATGTTGTTTGTTTCACTTTGGTAAATTTAACATACATTATACTTGTATATAAATATGTACTGGTGTAGATGCGATTTGTGTAAATCATGGTTTAAATAGTAATCTCAAATAGATGGAAAAAAAATATTATTAATAAGATTTTTGTTAGGGTGGTTGACATTTTGTCCTCGAATATTTAATCTTATTTAGTCTTATATAGAAAATTTCCTATATATATTTGTATATATTTGATTAAAATTGTTATTTATTGATATTTTGATAGTTTTTTCTCTACCCAATAAAAATAAATTTATAGTTACTTACGAAGTATATGTTATGTCTAAGGAATATACTATTAGCATAAGTGTCCCTAAGACTCTAAATTCATTCGATAAATTTAAAATATTCACTAATCATATTTTCAACCCATTCAAGTACCTAATATAATTTATAACCTAGGCTATTGAAGAAATAGTTACATTCTGTATTGAAACAATACATATAGATCAAGAAGATGATCACCCTTCACTATTTAAGAACAACAGCTCTATCTAAATATCACTGACTAAAGGTTTTAATTATACTGACCCAAGGTAATAATTATCAGATAGTCATCGGCCAAATTTCACGTTTTAAAAGCAGACATCCTAGATTCTCTATTCTGTCGCCACCACTTTTGCTCTTTCTCACTCTCTTTCTCTCTCTCTCTCTCTCTCTCTCTCTTTGTCTTTTTCTTTTGAATTCATCGACCAAACATGGAAAGGATTTTATACAAGTAATTCAAAGTCAAGAACAAATCAAAATCAGAATGATGTAAAGAGATATCTAGACATAGTAAGCAAACCTTTGAACTCCCCATTAATATATTTGATACATCTCAATGTCCTAAGAGTGTTGTTATATATATATATATATTTATATATACTGCATCAATGTATAGTTGAACTGAAATATAAATAAATTGTGTATAATGCTAACACGTATACAAATAACACCGATTCCAATCATCTTGATTGATTTGAAATGTTGATCAACAATATTATTTCAAAATTATTTAAAAGTTTTAATTGTATTGTCTTATTTTCGATGAAATGTACTAATAATAATAATAATAATAATAATATAAAGTATGTACTATAACATTGTGAAAACGTTATGTACTTAAAATGTTTCCGTTTATAATGTTTGATAAATTAAATTGTCTACCATTCTTTGATGTTTTAAAATTATGAATTATTTAACATCGGACTCTGCCGAGGTGAGTGAAGCAGCATGTAAATGTCTATCAAAGAATCAATCACCAAATCCCATACGTAATTTTTTACTATATACTGGCACAACTCACGCACAAGCAACAAACAAATTATATTTTTCTCGTTTTTCATGAAACATGTTATCGTTTTATTTAATTCGGTTTGAAATAACTCCTACGTCGATCGATTAATATGAAGTATAATAACACTGCTTATATCAACACAGTTTCTAGAATAATAGTTACTTTTGTCTACTACGTGAAACATCAAGTGCTTATTTCACCGGAAATAATTTATTCACCTATTCATTGCGGTGCTCTTAGTGTAAAATATGTTTACTTGAATTAAAAAATAATACTACAAGTGGCACTAACGATGTTTAAATGGCCAAACTCAAACATTTTTAATTTAATTGCATCGTTTTTCACATAAATGTTGTCATCCATATATGGTAATTTATATTAATTTGTCCCAACTGAATAATTTCAAAATTATTTTTAGATACTGTTGGGCGTATATATCTCCCAACAACAATGGTAAAATGCTGCTATATATAAAAAAAAATACGTTTTTCAATTTTTTTTTAAGGTTTATTTTTTTACTAATGACGAAAATATTTTCAATAGGCGTGGGCATTGAACCGATAAAAAGAGTGCTGCAGTTTCAAAAGAAAAGTATAATAGTTCAAAAGAATCCATTCACAACCACAGTCATATAATATAGTTCAATTACTCTTAAACCACGGTCAGACGTCGTTGTATATTTTTAAATGTATTTAAGGGGAATAAATGTCAACAATTTCTCGAGCACTTAGAGAAAGTACAAATTAATATTTCTCCTCGGCTCTTCGTATTGTATAAAGATCAAATAATCAGGCATTAATAAATACTGCGATTTTTTTAAATATATATGCTTATTTATATTAAGTGTACATTTTTTCAGAATTACGACGATGGAAAAAAATATGTACCTAATACACAAACATTATTAATAACTAGCTATACATTATGTATATATTATTTCGGACTGGACTTATTGTAATATAAGATAAAATACGAAATAACCTTTTTGTTTCTTAATAAATGGATTTATTGAAGTGAAATTATTTTTTCTAACAAGAGCGCACAATATTAAATTGTAGTCGATAACATCACATGGTCACCGGATTTGAAAGCTGCACGGTCAAAAAAATATATCAGAATGTTTAATGGACCACAATAAATTTAAAAAAAGAGAAAATAACTTGCTGATATTATTTTTACTCATATAGGTTTTGACGGTTTCGTTAAGTTTAACATAGTTACCTTTATTGAAATATTATATGTTACACACATTTTTACACAAACACACAATATTATGTCGTGTAGATTATAATACTTGTCAAGATCTTTATTTTATTTTTCCTACATTTCTTTTTAATACATTTTGTACATATTGCATGACATTATACAATGTGCAATGACTACTGTCATTCACATTAGATTCTTCATATTGTCGTTTATCCAATTAGGTACGTATTTTTTTTTTTTTTTACGTTTTCTCAACGCTTTCTTTACTTTGTCGTCCTAGAAATGGTTGTCGTAGTTAGGTTAATGGGAGTTTCGGATCAACCGACACAGTGAGTAGAAAAAAATGAAAAATAAAGTCTGACTGGGCATAATCTCCCAATATTATGTACTAAATGTAAGTAACATTTTACGGGATAGTTGGCATTTTATTAAACTCTCGAGCCATAAAATACAAGATTACGTCCTGTTTTATAATAAGAAGTATAAACTTTAAACTACTTATCTTCTTGATGTAGTTCAATATTTTTAAGTTTTTCCCGTAAAAATTATATTGTTTTAAGTGCCAACTAGACTAGTAATTATATAGACTCGAAAACAAAGTAGCAATAGCGAGATTGTAATAGGTATAATAGGGGTGGTCAACCAGTGACTTGTACCTTATTTCTGTACTATTATGACTACGTAAAACATTTTTACTTATTTAATACTTATATAATATCTGTTATGCACATAATTATATATTATAATTGATAACAATTGAGGCAGTTATACGCTAACTATTTTTCCCTAACACTTTGGGGAGACTTTTCTCGTTAACCATTTATGCAATTAATATTTCGATACTCGAGACATAATAATAATTTTATTTCGAAAGTCCATATAAAGTCATAATTGAAATAAAATTAAAACGTCGAAATTCCGTGAAAATCAAAATCATTTTATATTTGAGATCAATTTGGTTCCCTCACTTTACATAAACTTAATGCATATATCCTTGTTATGTCAAAATAACAATATACATACAATTTGAACTACGATATGGCACATTTTTCAATTTATTTTAAAATTTATGAACAGAATATTAAAATTAATTTCACAAATGTCTCTGTGATGACTATATAGATAACATTTCCATTAGATTTATTTCTTATTGTCTATTGAGCACTTGATGATATCTGTTTAAGTTATACGTGTTTATGCCTTGTCTATACATCGATGTACTTTTTTGAGAAAACACAACTTATGATACGGCGGTGAACATATCTTTCTTTGACGTATTCTGAATTTTGACTTTCAATATTATTGCCGGAAGAATATAATTTAAAATATACAAAACAACAGAGCGAATAGATTAACCTAATCCGTTTTAACGTGTAAAACGGGACGTCATATTATATGCAATATAAGGGCGTTGGCGTATTTTTCATCACAAAATAGATAACACATTTGGTGGACAACTCATATAGTAGGCAACCAAAAAAATTTGAATGTCAACAAACAAAAATAAAAAGGTGATATAAAAACTCGAAAAAAATATAATTGGGTTTTATTTTAAACAAACGGTGTGTGTGTAAGGTTTCGATAAATGTTTGCAATGTTTGTTCTATCGTTTCGTAAACAAAATTTTCTTATTTCTTGGTAGTCACAATAAATCTCCGAATTTTAATGTGTCACGCGTGGAAAAAGTCTTTCAACATTACGTATATAATATAATATATATATGTATAATGCATTACATTTATATTGAGATATAATGTTTTATTGTTGTAAAACTCAAAATAAATTATTATAAACTTTTATTTACACTAGTGGTCACCGAGGTAACATGATATTACGTCCAACAATAAAAAAAAAAAAAACAAAGATCCGAAAATCTGTAAATCCGACTCCAAATTATACAGTGATAAATATTCAAAGTTTGCCATCCTGGGAACGGCAAAGTGTTTTTATATTGTTTTATCCGCTGTAAGTTACCGCTTCCCTCCTCGTCCTATCCAAAGTGTTAATTTTATCAACTTTCCGCGGCTTATCCAATTACGCGTTCTTCTGAAAACCACTGAAACGGTAAGAATAATATTTACACAAGTCATGCAGTATACTATTGTTATAACGTAGTTTTATTCGTTATTCCTGATCCAATGTGCCTACATAGCTACACTGATATTCAGTTTTTTGTACGTATTCTCGATCATCATTGATCCAGGACTGCCGTTTTATCGTCACCAATTCGTTTCGCCCCGGGCCGTGGTTTGATATGAAACTCTGCTCGGGTTCCCAGACTCCGGTGTGCGTTTTGTAATGTCTGGCCAGCCGCTGAATGTTGGTGAACAGGCAATTCAAATCGTACAGGGTGCACATGTTCTTATCATACGCGTCATGGATCCCATGGTCACGAAACAATTGCCTCGGCAAACCCTGTGAAATGGTCGACAACGTTCGATTATACAAAACCCGAACGCCTTAATTGCAGTCATCCGTTTTGATTATAGACCTAAATATAGTTAATAATATATTGCTCGATAATATTAATTTGCAATCACTTGCGCTTTTTCTCTTATTTTCCATATGCTCTTATTATCTTGGATCGGCATAGCACGTTCTCGGTAGTCTTCTTGATAAACCGATTTCTTGTTATTGCCATATTTTTGCACAGGCGTACCATTTTGTTCTTTGGAAAAATTACCAATATGCTCTTGATTGTTATGCATAATAATATTAGGTACTATATTATACAATAGTGATTTAACTTTTTTTCCACTGAAAAATCGTTGAAGATTTTTATCGTGAATTAATTTTTTTATATGTTTTACTTTTAAAATGTTACCAGTATATTATGTATAATTTAATTTTAATTTATTGTATAGTAAATAATCAACGTTCCCCTGTAGGGTTTTTAAATAGTATTTCATAATAGCCAATATTACTAAGATTCAACGCTGTGATAACTTTTCGTATAAAAAACTAAATAACAATAAAGTTTTATACTTACACTATAGCTTTCATCACCTGGCGTATCCCGAAGTTTAATTAGCCAGTAGTATGATTATATGAATGCAAATAACACCAGGTTGACGGTTGTAATTGATCAAGATGCACTGTAGTATACTCGTAATAGTGGTTCTCTGTATAATAAAACTAATCTTCTTACCAAATTTTATACTCAATGTTTCAGCGGGTTCTGACTAGGCAATTTTTCCCATTTTGATCCCTTTTTTGATTTTCGCCTCTTAGGAGTTGATTTAGAAAATAATTTCTTTTTGCTAATCGTAGTGTATAGAATCTCTGTGTAAAATGTTAACTCTCTAGATCCTATTATTTAGGCCTATTACCAGAGCAATTTTTTTTTTTTGTATGTAAAAAATTCGATCAAAAAATAACGTTTTTCAATTTTACACTTTTCTATCATTTTGGTAATCTGAATCAACTAAATTATCAGGCAATGCCTATTTTTAATGAGTGCAACTCCCTTTGGATATAGACTCAATATGAAAGCAAAGTTTTTTTAAGTGTAAGTTTCCCGCTATAACGGTTGAAATATTTTAATTATTTGCTTCTACACGAAACATGCAATAATTAAATAGAAAATAGAGAGAGGATTATATTTATCGAGATGTCTTCTTTTATATATACAGATAACTTCCAAAGTTTGATGAATTAACGCCGCCGGTTTCATACTATTCCAAATATTGCCGTTTCATTATTGACATTCCTAGACTGTTCTAACTATATCATTTGTACGCCACCAACTATATAATATATAAGTCCTATCGTATTCGGATTATGTTAATTTATATTATGTATTGTATTTATATATTAAATAAAAATTTAAAAAAAATTACTTATATATTATTATTATTATTATAATTTGTATAATATCTAAATATTATATTTATTTATAAATTATTGATAAATTTAAAATTATTTATCCAAAGTACATTACATTTTATCAAGTATTTATTTTTAAATGTGTTCTTTTTAAGTATAGCTATTGTTTTTGTACATATTTCCCGTTAATTTTAAACTGTAAAATATTGATTCTAAGACTATCAGTAAACAAACATAGGTACGTCGAGTGACATCTGTCGGTGGAAATTTATTCATGCTATAATAAACTACGTTAACAGCAGATTACGATTAAATTTTTTGAATAAGCACGTAATAAAATGTAACAATACATCTTAGGTGAAATTGATCGATTGAAATTTGACGAAATCACATTAGATTTTAAAGTGTATATAACATAATAAGTCAGTAAGACGCTGTACTGTGCAATGTATTTTGTACGATATTTAATATAGAAGACCGAACCATCACTGAAGTCTAATGAAAAACGCAGAACAATATTTTAAAATTATAAAAGATATATAATATATATATGTTTTTATTCTTGGTGTAACAATACAGTGAAAGTATAGAGTATAGAGTTATATTATCTTATTATAACGTTAACTTGGTTATAATATCCTTTTTAAGAATAATAAGACAAAGGAATACGGATTTTTCACATAACGTGTTCACATTTAAACTGTATGTTTCAAATATTAAAGAATACTCACGTATTTTTGCAATGTCAGTCTTGTATTATGACCTATACAATATGTTTGACGTGCCTTGCTACTTCTTTAAATAGAACCATTAGAATTTTTTTAAAACTAAAACTATTAATTATCATCAATATGAATTTTTTTTCAATAGCAAACAGCAGTACATTTTATATTCAATGATCAAATTATATGTGTAGGTAGTAGGTACCACAAACTATATTTTCAAATACTTGACATTTTTATACCAATTAAGGATTAGATAATATCAACATTAGTTTTTCAAAACGGAAAAAAATTTCTTTATACAAATAATATTATTGAGTATATTTTTCTAAAATTTCTGATTTAGTGTAGTCAAACTTTCGAAATTATTTATAACTAATTTTGCGTATGAAAAGTGTGAAATAGTTATTGTATAATTGATTATTATCGATATGTTGTAATTTGCCATTTTATTTCTTGTTATTTCCAATTTAATTCAATGAAATATAAAATAAAATTCGGTCAAGTTTCAACAGAAATATTTGCAAATTAGTTGAATAAAACAATGTTTTATTTAATTTTGACTTGATCTGGTTCCGGTACGGGTTCGGTATTCGGTTCTGGTTACTGTAACCATTTGAAAACGTTGACTATCTCAATGATTATATAATTTTATTTTAATCAATAATCTATTTATAAATAAAAATACAAAGTATAACAATTTTTTTTATAAAATTTAGAACATATACTCAATAATTATATTACATTTAAAGTAATACGTTTAAAGTCTGTATTGTCTATCCATTTCTGTTTTGCCGAGAAAAAGTGTTAAGGACAGCAACAATTATCAATTCTATGAACCAGGTATGTTTTATATCTATAAACAAATATACACATATTCGGTATCTGGGATTGTAGTTGGCATCGTACTAGAAACTCCATTATCATTTAAAAAATTAAAAAACTCTAAAAAATCATTTTTTAGTTAAAAAATATAAATGTAGTGTTGTTATTACTTGAACCACCTACAAGTGTTAAGAAAATTAG
Organism: Chaitophorus viminalis; assembly: GCA_025469195.1. Lineage (NCBI taxonomy): Eukaryota > Metazoa > Arthropoda > Insecta > Hemiptera > Aphididae > Chaitophorus > Chaitophorus viminalis. The sequence continues at coordinate 10,252 of JAIPRK010000013.1, forward strand.
TATTTTATACAAAATATTACCTACACTAGTGTACACTTTTTTAAACTACCTATATTCCTATAATTTTAAATTAAATAGGTAGGAAGTTTAACCAATAAAATAGTTAAATAGTATATAGATACATATTTAGGTGATAATATAGTATTACTTACTGTAATTATCTATTTTTCTTTTCAAAAATAATACATAAATTGATTGATCATAATAGTTGCACGTGTCCGCATATATACAGTTACTGTTTCTGGTTGAAATTCCAACGGCAAATAATATCTATCAAGAAATAAAAAGGAAATCCCAATACTCGTGGAACCATTTCTAATAAGCAATATTACAGTACTAAAGTTTCAAAACTGAACAAAACTACATATATATATATATATATTCTGTCAAACTTTTCTATTGACATAAGCGTACGTGTGCCGACCAACCACGATACGATAATGTTTAAGAATAATAATGATCGATGAACCCGCTGCTGCGCGTACCTACATAAGTAATTTCATCGGCTATTGGTTTTCGGCCGAACGCGCGCATATAATAATATAATAGGTATATACCATCTTCTTAGTTTTACTACCGGTGCCCATGGGATTATGTTCTCCATCATTTTACTTAAGAAATTACTCAATATTGGTTTGGCTGACGCGGTGGCGGTGGCGGCGTCCGGCCGATACCGTACAACGCGTCAGTGGCGTGTAAAGAAATTGTTTTCACTAAGGCCTGATATTCTAACAAACACATCTATATACGGTCACATTAACCACTATGTTGTAACCATACAGTATAAATGAACAATACTCTGAAGTCTGAATATCCATTAATAAGTATTAGTTCCTAAAAATATGGCTCAAAAAAGCTTCACAGATATTATATAATATGGTACCAAATCCTTAATTTTGTAGGTACTAAAGTCTACAAAAAGTTATTTATTAAATTTTAAAACCTAATAAATTAAGAATCTAGACATGTTTATTATAATATAAGGTATGACTTTAAGAGCGTGCCACAACCGCATGTATTGCCTCTGTTTTACAAACGTACAACATAGCAAATTGGCGTTCAGTAATTCAAGTGTATTGTAGGTATAGTAAGTTATAATATTAGAGTAAATTTACCTGTTACCGAACTCAAAGGGAAGAACATTATCAGTGTCTTCTCGTCGGTTTTTTACAATATATTAATTATTCATAAGTAAGCTAGGAGCTTTTTAAAACTGTAATAGTTTGCATTATCATAACTCGCTTACAAATTAAAACATCGTTAAAGACCAACAATAAGACACAGATAATGTTCTTCCCTTTGAGTTTGATAATAGACAAGTTCACTTTAATATTATATCGAACAACTAACTTGAACTAGAGAACGCAAATTTACTAAAAATCAGAACTATTTATAATGTATAAAAATTAAAAACCGTACTTAAAAGTTGAGAGACTTAATTTCGCTATGGGCTAGTAATTTTCCATTGCATACATACAAAAATCAATTGTGTCCGTACACTGTTCTGACAAGTGGTGACAAGTGATACTTGATCTGATATGTCAGATCCGTGAACGGATACGAGTGATTTTTGTATGTATGTAATGATTGTAATGGAAAATTACTTGTATGACACGTCAGTAACAAAAATCACTAGTCACGTCAGATTCAGATCACGTATCTCGTTACTTCGTTGGACGAAGCGCTTTAGGGCAAGTATGTCAAGTATCAACAGGGCCAAGGATATTGCATATTTTTGTATGCGGGTCGTACAAAAAAGTTTATAACATTTGATATTTTATCAAAACTTCTTAATTTTATTCACCACGAATACAACAGGTATATAAGGATCATATGGGTCACATTGCTCAAAGCAGCTAATTTTTTATTAAAACGAAAACCAAACCTGCATGGGGTGATGAAGCTCTTTACAATTTTTGTATAGAGTTTTAAAAGATTAAATTTTTAAAATAGATTTTAAATAAAATAATTTAAATTATAATTATATTTTATAACATCTAATTTAATAATTATTTTAAATTATACTTGTTTAAAAGGATGTAGCCAATAATTAAATAATATTTTTCGTCAAATTACATTTTGAAATATCTTAATCAATAATTTTTCATACAATTTTATACTTTAAATATTAATCAATAAAATTCTAAACTTTATGTTAAAATTCAATAATTCTAATTACAACGTAAATTAGCTACCTTTTTGATAGTAAATATAAGATATAAATTATTAAAATCTTAAATAAAACCTATAAGTGTCAGCCGCTAGGGTTCCCCTGTTAGATTTTTTTTTCGTATTTTAAAACAAAAATTTTAACTATTCACTAAAAATTGAATAACTAAAATTATAATTATGTTTTTTCAACTTCTATTTTTTTTAAATCCATTTTATTTCATTTGTTTAAAAGTTAAAACTAACAATAATCAAATATTTTTTCATATCCACATAACATATTGAAATAACTGAAATTAATAATCTTTCATACGATTTAAAATGTTAAACGTATAATTGCATTAAAATATATATAAATAGAAAAAAAAATTCGAAAATATGTAACCGTAGAATATTTAATTGTATCTTTACGAAAGAGATGAGGTGGGTAAAAATTATTCATCATGTACCACAAAATATAATAATGTTCACTACGCCACGGTTATGAGCATATTCGTTTGATATTTTTCGAATCTATAACATGCAACTTTACTGTATAGAATACATGTAAGAATTATTCTATTATTAAATTATAATATGGTCTGAAGGAATTATAAAGAAAATGTACCTACGTGAAATTCTCTCTTCCCTTATCGTATCAGTCATCAAGTTGGTAAACGAATCATCAACTTTGTAGGAACTTAGACATCTATTCTTTTTATTCGTGTTGGAATTAACACATCACATTTATAGGAACTAACGTATGTGATTTTTTACCTACTACACTCGTGTAGGAACTTACTATTCCACTATGAGAATATCCGTATAACCATGGCTATAGTTCAAGCCTTCAAGCGTCTGGACGGATACCTGTTCAAAGTAATTATTATTTTAATAATAAAAATAATAATAATTCAATTAAATGTATAGTGTAAGTGTACCGTGTGCGGAAGTATATTTCAATTTTTTTTTTTTTAATCCTGGTTAAAGCTCCAACCAGAAGTGTTACGGGACGCGTAATATATAGTATATCGTCGCAGGTAGACAAATCCCTGAAGTTTGTGAATAAAAAATTCTACGTGGGTACCACGCGTGTATTCGTCTAAATTAAAAAAGGAATCGAGTATTGTTGAGAGCGAAAGAGCTTATCCCGTCCCTTCGGCGAATCAGAAAGAACAAAAAATGTAAAATAAATGAAATCAAATAAACCCGTGACGGCTAGACCACCTCCGCGGAGACGTCACGCCGCTCTCCAGACGACCACAATTATTTTCAATCAAACCTTTTCACCGTGCATACGTACATATAGGCGCACCGCATTGCATATTTACATATTATAAGATTGTCCACAAAGCATTGCGTTCACACCTTCCATTGTTATCCGTTCCATCACCAAGCCACGACTATGTCACCACAGCAGCTCTACGCCGTTTACCTGACTTTGCTGTTTATTTCCACAACGGTCGACGGCGGGGGATTCAATGGCGAATCGAGTGCGCGCTTGCGAAACAGAATACTCAATTTAATCGAACTACCGATTCGTTATTATTTACACGCGGCCCAGGTTGATAGGGTGGACGCCAATTTAATGCTCGGCGTGTCCATAATGAAAGGTAATATTTGTTAACATAATAATATTTATGTATACGCGCAATCCCCGGACCTCGGTCGTAGTATGTATTTTGTATTCGTTCGGACACATTAGGAATGGAAATAGTCGAATTATTGCTGCAGCACTTCTTACATATTCCTAAATCATATGGTCGTACTACTACGATCGGGTACAAATTATATGACGGTTAGTTATTTATAAAAAAGATTTTACATTTTTAAAGTAAATCTTTTTCGTATTTTCGACAAAATTATAGTTGAATACGTATACGTGAATGAAGGCAATATATATACAGAGTGATTCGTTTAGGATGCTCATTGCTCACCCCCATTTTTGGTCGTAAAAATGCTAAAATTTCGATTTTTTTTTTTTTAATTTTTAAGCAACCATAACAACTATGTTTTCCACTATTTCTTTTTTTTTTATGAAATCCCAGGTATGTCCTGTGGTGGTACAAATTTTGTATTTTCAACTGGGAATCCCATATTTTCCATTTTTCTGGAATTTTTGGTGTAACGTAATCAAATTTCAGACCAGTATTTTCGGAATTATTCAAATTTAAAACTCTGTGTGAAGGTGTTGAATCAATTAGGTACCTGATAATTAGCTTTACATATGTAACATTGATAAGAAAATATTTATTATGATTATAACTTATTAATCAAAGCCCAATGATAATTAATTATTAATAATACTTATACGGCTGCAGATAACAGATATCTGTTGCATTATAAGATTCGATTTATACGTACATGTGTTATTTTAACCTATGTTAATTCTTATCATTGTACAATTACTAATTAATGCTTATATTCAATTCGCAATCTCAAATTAGTAGCAAATAGCGCTGACAAGTTACATTACAATGTTAGGTACTGAAGAAATATTTCCATAATACTTAAATTAAAATAACTCAAAAACTACTTGATCCAATTTTGATTTTGATACATCAAAATTCACAGAAAAATAATCCCAATTGTATACCGCAGTGAAAAAAGGGTATTTCAATTTGAAAAACAAAAGTTTGTATCGCCACAGACCATAGAAATAGACCATAGGGTGTAGAAATGAAAAATATCGTACAACATAGTTTTTGTAATAATTTTTAAATTAAAAAAAAATTTCAAACTTTGGCATTTTTGCGACCAAAAATGAGGGTGAGCATCCTAAACAAATCACCCTGTATATATATAATGTGTATATATATATATATATATATATATATATAATGTATATACATTATTTTTCCATGTACTTAATTGTTTTATTAATTAAGATCAATCATTAAAAAATAATTCGTTTTTTAAATTTCCCTTGAACCAACTGTAATTATCTTTTTTACTGTTATTGTGACTCCACTAAAATAAGTGCAACCTCAGGCCTACCCATAGGCCGTAGAAATAGTTTAGCGTGCCCATTCCAACTTTTTTTCCTTATTATTTATATTTATATAACTTTCAGTACTAAACTATTACAGCTAGACAATAAAATAAAATATACATTTAGGTGGATAACATTACTTAATTACTTTTAAATATCTTACACGATAGGTAGCAATTATAAAATAACAAGATCAGATTGTTTGGATAATAATAAAATGTATAATTTAAAAATATACTGTAATGAATAATTGAATAATAAGTGATAATATAATAGGAGGGATATTAGTGGACCAATTAAAGAATTTAAATTAGAAATAAATTACAATATCATTTGTGATTATTTCTTGTGGAGAATTTTCAATTAGAATATTTCAAGAACTTGTTTTGGAGTAATATATATTTTATTAGTACGGAGAAAAAATAAAATAGTTAAAATTAGGTAATGTATTCATATACCTAATATTTTGATTTGCATCTATTTAACCGAACTAATAATTAATTCAAACATAGTTGTTTCTCTCTATATACCATTTTTATGGCTTTAATATTTTAATTAAAATTTGCAAAACAATCAATACCAATAAAAACGTTTAAAGTTCAAATTCGATTCTGTTATTCTTATTAGACAGTTGGGTGTACAAAGCAACGCGTAAATAAAACTGTTAAAATCAACCTGCACATAAATAATTTAATTTATAATATGTATTTAAAAATCATCCAGTTTCTAAATAAAGATTTTTAAACATCAAATCGATATTTTATTTGTAATTTTTTCGATTACGATTAAAATATCATTTGGAAATTCCATCTCGAATAATAAGAGCTAAAAAAAATAATATAATTTTGTTTTATGTCAAAAATGTTTTATACGTATTATACTCTATTACAAATTCGTGATAATAGTTCTTGAGGATAAACGTGTTACTACAATGTGTTTTTTCTTGTATCATTCTTTAAAAATGAAAAATACAAAACTAATAACTGTGAAAAGTTTGCAGTCGTTCTGCACGCGATGTGGCGCTATCTCTACACTTTCAGGATTCATTGACTTATGCATACAACATACTTTAATAAATACTTTTTTAATTTTATTATAAGCATAGACACAACTAGAGGTCTAATTCAAAGGGGAGCTAATTTTATAATTGAGAGAGAAACCCCGCAAGGGCTTTGACCCTGCACCTTCAACATACCAGCAGTATTACAAATCTGTGGGAATATGGTAAAAATGTATTATAAATTGTTTACGAAATATGATATAAATATATATTCCTTCTTTGCTAACTAGATGTATATTAATTAAAATCTAATTAATAAAATTAGATATTTAGTATAACTATAAAAATAACGAGCAAATTAAGGAATTTTCGTATCAATTGAGAACTTTTTTTTTTTATTTATTTAAGTGCTTTTATTTCCATGAACTTGGGGGGGGATAATCCCTCTCAAGGCTCCCCTTAATTGCACCTATAATTATAAGCTCGCTCGAGTTAAAATTTATTTAAAATTTATAATATATTATAAAGGTCAACTCATGTCATGTACCGATCATTATGATAATGATTTCAATCGAATGCACCGATTGATGAGAATGATTAACGAGCTCTATACGAAATTTTACGAGAACAATAATTACTTGGCGGATTCGAAAATAAGTAAGATGCACACTATTACTTATATATGACATTAATAAGTTATCACTCATCATATCAGTGTTGTTTATAGAGTATATAAATATTGTACTTGTATCGTTAGTGGGCGTTATCATAATATAACTAAGTGTTAATACTGTGGTCAAACAATCATAGGTACCATATTCATCAATCGTCTGCCCAATTTTATACGATATAATGACGGATTATTGAAGATTTACCAATAATTGTACTACCACTGATGTTAATAAAGATGATCAAATAATGTTTATTAACAATGCCCACGCAACGAAAGACGACTATAATAATATACTATTATACATATTTTATCGACTTTTAAAAATAGCTTAATACATATTATAGAAAACTTTAAAATAAAAATGAATTTGATTTGTACCTATATTATAATTATTTCCATTAGATTTGAAGATATTGGTGGTTCAATAATTTATACACTTTCATTTACTTATCGACTATTGTTATGTTTTGAGAATTTTTTTTTTTTCACAGAAAAATATAATATAAATTCACCTGCATAATTATTATTGTTTTACTACCGGAGTAATAATGTTCAGGTTATAATAACATTGAAGAATTAATTCCTCCGTAATTTCTCGTCCGATATAAAAAAAAAAAAAAAAAAAACATAATTGTGCCCGTGCACGCGAATAATATCCTTAAAGTTTAAGCCACTATAATATGTACTTAACCTCATTTATGTATACCTATATTATGTATTATGTACATAGTCAATACGGTTTTGGCCGTATATCGTTGGTCGCATCGTATGCCATGACCGTTACGACCGTTTACAATGCAAAGATGATGATAATAATAATAACTATAATATAGCCAGCAGCAGAAAAATGTTCGACTACAACCTTTGGACGTCCTCCTCGAAAATCATCCGTTCATCACTACGCACATTGCCGGCGGTTGGTGGGTTATTGTTCGACGCGGATCGCATTGCCGACGGCGATCTTTTTTACCGCAACATATCGGACAAATGCATTTTCCAAGCGATTTCCGCGTGCCAGATAACATCCGAATGCGTTGTACCGGAACTCGCGGCGGACGGTGTTTCCGGATACGCGCTCACGCATCAAGCGATGTACGCTCATATTTTGCAAAAGGTAAGCGCACGCACATCGTGACGCGTACGGTCATATTATATGCATGCGCGCGTACTAATATTATATTTATATTGTCGCGGGGCCTGAGATTGGCAATTTTTCGTGCGACGCATTAAGTTTTAAACAAAGATAAATTACGTGTACAGCCGCTGCGTAATGTAAATCAGCTGCAGCGCCACCGCCGTGTTAAATACGTCATGACTTCATGAGCCTAGTGTACACATATGCGACTAAATATTATACATTACGCATGTACCTACCTTCTGAAAACGTAGTGTCAAAGGATAATATGATGTCATTTTTCACGTGTTCAGTGTAAACCATTAAATTACACGATATTATATTGTTAATGTTTGATTGTAAAACTGTTTTCGCGACTCTCCGGCGGATACGATTTTATTACTACGAACACTACTTTCAAGTTTTCGTACGCACTTTATTTTTTTTTTTTTTTTATACCACTGCATAAAATGCGTCATAGCATACACTGCAGTTTCAGGCCCTGGCATATTATCGTTATTAGCATGCGATTGTTCCAGGAAACTTACATATACGCGGTGAACTGCTGCGACCGTACGATCTCCCTGCATGGATTTATATTATGTTCGTTTTTCCAGATGCATTGCGCCGATTCGGTTTTCAAAAGAACCCTGGACGAAATTATACGTGATAAATGCGGCAAGATTTACAACGAAGCAATGTCAATCGCGAACGACGTCGTCGCCTTGGAAAAATATAAAGATTTGTTTATCGAACAAAGTACAGTGCTGTATAATATTACAAACTTGCTTCATTTCGATAGTTGAATATGTTTATAAGTAACTGAGTAAAATTAGATAGGCGCTCGATGGTTTTTCATTTCCTCAACTATACCATGGGTTATCGTATAAGACCTATTCACTAGTATATATATATATTCTAGAACACGCTATACTTATAACACAGTACGCGGAATATTTATATTATATATAAGTTACGAGTAAAGATTTATTGTCCAATTTAAAATTCTGGGCAAAGCGAGAAGTGAATTAGTTTTACAATGATAAATCCACACAAAACGTATTTCTCATAGTATACCTACATCTTATTAAATGGGAAACTATACCAGGAATGAAGGTATAACTTTTGAAAGCTCAACTATCGGTTTTACCGGTAGTTTTTCTTGTACGAAGGAAAACATAAAAACAATTCCCATTTCGTAACGATAACTCTAATTTTTTAAAAACGGAATTCGGTGAACTTATTTATCTCGTATTGGTTGTATTGGTTGTAATATACACTATACAAACGACTATAAAAGCAAGTCATTATTTCTGAATATCAAATAGAACGCATAATATACCGTACCAAATATAAGCTTACAAATAAAAATTAAAATTAAACCTGTTTAATTTTTAGTTTTAATGAATTTCTTTTTTTCTTTTGGTTAATAATGTATTTACTGTCAACCCTAAGTCAACATTTTATTAATAAAAATGAAAATATAGAATCGCTACAAACATTCAAATTATTCAAATTTAATGGAGAGGACAGGTTAAAAATTGATCCGGATTACATGGTTATTTAAACAACTTAGATTTTAGAATAATTGCAAATAGTAAAAAATTTGTAATTGGATAGACATTTTTTTTTTTTTAATAATACACTTTAACATAACTATTTTTTTCATCTTCGTCTTTCATTTCGTTGGACAAATATTTTTAAATTGTCTGATTCACTCGTTCTACTATCAAACTGGTCACTATCGGCTTTTCCAATTTTTAAAATGATTTAGTTTCCTAATGTAATCTTAAAATATCGGATTATAAATTAACAGTATAACTAGTATTATACGGTAGAAAACATCGATTTATTGATATGCAAATATAAAAAATGAACGGGTGGACCTCGCTTTGCTGTACAGTTGGGAGTGGAGTGTACCTCGTTTATAGGATAGTTCATTATTACAATGGATTTGTTAAATTTGAATGCAATAATAGATATCATTGTATACGAATAACGATTCTGAACGGAGTTAATATGTTTGTCTAAAATGTGTATATTTAATACACATTTTAATATAGCATTTTATATTTAAATTGAATTATAATGCAATTTCGTAAAAATTTAAATTTAAAACAGTCATAAAATTTTTTCCTTTTGGTCCGGTAGAAATTTTTTTATATATTTTTGAAGATTAGCTTATGAACAAACTAGTGTCAAAATTTTGAACCTTAAGTACAAACAGAAAAAATTTTATGAATTTTTATCTACAAAATAATTTACAAATTATCGTGATTTTGACACATTTTATACAAATTTGAGCTTTATGAGCTTATAAAAAAAATTTGAGTGAAACGATCACCGTTATTTTCTATTGATGATAAGTTAAGCTTATTATAAACCTTGTATTAAATTTTCGAGAGTTTTCAGCCTGCCAATTAAATTTTATTGGTGTTTAAAAAAAAAAATTTACCAAAATCGAAAATTTAAATTGTCTATAAATAATTCAAAATATGTCAAAATACTTTGAAAACTTAACCACTTATAGAGAACACCAATATAAAGATTTGGTGAAAATTTCCAGTTGTTGCGGTTTTTTGTTTTTGAGTTAGAGCATTTTAAAAAAATGTAGTTTGTAAAAACGTGATTTTGCGTAAAATTTCCCGTTTTTTTCGTAATTTTTTATCGTTTTTTTCGATTTTTTAAAAAGGTATTGAAAAAGTTGGAATTTTGACTTGCCCAAGTACCATCTAAATTCACTTTCCTATTAAAAAAGTTGCTGTTTAAGAAAATCGAAGCATTTTTACTACCAAAAATCGTGTCCTCAGACACAAAAAAAAAAAAATAAATAATAAAAAAAAAAAATAAAAAAAAACACATCATTTTAAAACCAATAGATTCCATCACTCCGTTCAGAATCTAATTTTAAAAATAAAAAATCCATATAGGTAGCTAATATAATATATTGTAGGTACATAATACAATATATAAATATTTGCTAATACCGGTATTTAAGAAAAAGTGATTAATTCTCATGTGAATCTTCGGTGCACGTAGTCTGAATTCTAGACAGACATCCAAACCACCGACGGCACTTTTTTCCGATAACAATTTGTGACTAGACATTTTCTAGATATCGTTACTGCATCACATGCTTTTAACAACTGCATAATGACATAAACACTAAAACGATATTAACAATAGCAAACAAACACACACGATATTACAACCGAAATAAAATAATATCGGAAAACTATGAATATTGTAAAATTATTATTCATAATTTATATAATAACTATATGGTCACAACTGTTCGAATTCCCGAGCCAGATATACCTGATATACAGTATAATTATAACAATCTCAAGTTTATTCATGTATTTGGAGAATATTTCCTCGTCTATCTGTTTTCCTGACGTCGCAGGAACTTCGTATAAAAGATTTCACTCCCGTTTACAAAATCATTCAAACCCTCTCATCCCTGACCAGCTATTAGTTGTTCCTAGTGTTCCTGCCATTCATGGTGACCCCGGAACACGACTAAAACGCAAGTGGTGTCGTGACCTACTATAGATGATTAAACTCAACTAGACATACTAAAGTACTTAAGTACCACCACCAATGGCCTCTTCACACAAAACTACTTCAACGGCCATTATAAATGTCATCACTTATTGTTACGTAACTTTGTTTTATAAATTGTGTCTGTGTGATAAAAATATTAATAAAAACAAAATAAAAGAGCGGTCATCCAAAATTAATATTATTAAACATTTCATTTTTATAACATTTAATTATATAATTATGCACAGAATTGAATTGGCGCAAAAAACTATCTAAAAATCTATTAAAAAAAAAAATAAAATAAAATGAAAATTTTTGAAAAAAACCTAAAAAAAATTTTAACACAGGAATTTATAATGTTTAAATTTTTGTTTGTTCTTAGTTGCAATTTGTGGAATGCAAAACATGGTGGAATTCATCCGGCCGGAATGGTTGTCAATTGTGGTTTCAATTAACGATCTGGCCTGTGGCTCACGCAAAGATTTGTAATTATATTAATCAAACTTTTACACGATCTACTTTGTTCATTTATATTATATAGTGATTAATTTATCATAAATTTATTTTTGAAGAGGTAGAGAGTTTTCATATAATTGCCCACAGTATTTTTAAGCAGTCGATTTTAATTGATTTAACTTTTTGTACGTAGCAAACACATAATTTTGGTAACTTATTATAGACGAGGTTAAAATATTCTGAACTTGTAGATCTCGTTTAGCTTTTGCATAAATAATATTATGCTTACTATAAAATATGTTTGAAAAATAGAAAGTATAAAATGATAAAATCGAATAAATCATAGGTAAAAAAATATTAAGATACTGTGAGATGTCTGATATGTGATAGTGTCTTATCTTATACTGGAGGTGTTAGTTTTGATTTTTGGAAAGCCATCCGTTCAATTTTACCCATCCGTTATAATTGAAAATATATTTTTTATAATTAAAAAGGAAAACGAATTGGTAAAGCGAATTCACATATTGGAGGACGGCTAATCCTCCAATTGTGTCTACCAGTCAACCAAGTTCAACTATAATTTTAAGATCCAAGCCATTTTTCACCAATATACGACTTAGGTCTCCCTCTCTCATACAAAAAACAAAATAAGACTCTAGTAGCATATTACATAGACACTACGTTATGTAACTTTCCATTTGCAATGTGTCATATACACGAATACATGGTTCATTGTGGTATCGTTATTTTTGTATATACAAATACATATTATAAATGGTATACATACAATTATTTCATAATACATTGCACTGTAATAATATAAGCAGTTAGTACTGTATCGGACTTTAAATTTATGAATACCTATAGGTGGATGTATGATACAGAATTAATTGAAATAATTAATGAACATTATCAAAACCAAATACTAGCCATGGTTGGGCGTTGATCAATTATTTATTATTGTTTTTCAGGAATTGCGACTCGCACTTAACAGGAGTATCATTGGCCTCGTTAGGAGTGTACTGGAAGTTTCTATGTTACAAACTCAACACATACGGATCATATTGATTTTCAAAATACTATAATTATTTAATATTGGATAATATACATTTACCATTTCATTTTGGTCATTAGGATATACAATATATTATATGGAAGATTTACAATATAAAAATATTTACATAATTTCATTATTATACCAATTTATTATCATATGTATATGTGTATATATTAATATATATATTTATATAAATATATACACAGTATAATATAGGTATGTAATATCGTATATATTATTATATAATATGAAATAATGTTACAATACGCACGTTTTTCTCTCAAAATATTCGATTTGCAGTAGGTAGGTACCTATATATACATATATTTATAATATATACCCATACATCATTATTAAAAGTATATAATTATACTAGGTACCTATATCAAACGTACCGCGGTTCACGCCAATTCAAAGTTTCACTTAATCACGTTCATTATTAACAATTCAAAGACTCGTATAAACTGAATATTAACCAATATCAATATACATGTTCAAAAAAAAAAAAATATCTTAATCCCTATATTATTAATTATTATGTACGTGCGTGCGCGCATAAACATTATATAATTGTTTTAGGTATTGAAAATAATCTTAGTTGTATATAATAATAATAATAATAATAATAATAATAATAATAATAATTATAGGTATAGGTTTACATTATATTACTATGTATTATAAACAAAACAAAGTATTGAAAATCAATTTACAAATGTTTATTATTCATTATCCGTTTTCGGTAGGTACACGCATTTGATATAGGTACATAACACGTCAGACAAGAGAATCACCTTGTAATATCATGGAATACGTTTAAATGTATTACTATTATCATTATTATTATTACGTGGGGATAAACGGGTGTAATATCTGCTTCCGGATGTGAATTATCTTATTTAATATTATTATTATTACTGCAAATTCTTTAATAGACACGGATCTATGATCACACGCAGCTGTGTATGCTATAGGTATACATAATATATGTGGGTACCGCAGATGATCAGATGTGTTTCGACGAGCGCATGAACAATAATTAAAAAAAAAACGCGAAGTTATTAGGTACACGTCCAGAAAATATTCCGGTTATTTCCGCAATAAATAGTCGAGCAGTGGAGCGCTACGCCACAGTGCGATATCTTTCGACGAGAACGCAGTCGGATTCAAGTTTTGGAAGACTAGAGTGCAACTACCAAAAATCAACAAAAATCTTGAGTACTTCTTCGACACGTGTTAATACCCGATAAATATACGAATGAGTAAAAAATAAATCCGCAATGTTCATTGAACAATATTGTAATTTGTTGATATTTTTATTTGACGATAAAATGTTTTCGATGTATTGCACTAAAATCGTAATGTATTATTTTATGCCGTTGAGGCCTTTAAAAAAAAAAAAATTAAAAATCTCCACCTTGAGATCACAGTACATTTTGCACTCCCGCAAAAATTCACCACTGACCATTTATTGGACTGAAAAAATTGTAAAGCGATTTGCACACGTCCTTGTACTATCCAGAGCCAGATTTTTTATAAGTGCCGCTTATTATAGATTCCGATATAATTTGCCAAATTATGTTTGTCCTTTATCTGAAAAATTATATTTTAACAGTCCAGCGCAACAGTGTGATGAAAATGCGCGCATGTATGAATTGTAGTACATCAACATAAACATAATATAATACAATATTATTCGTTTACCGATTGCCGACATTTGACGAATAAATATAGACAATAATAAATTATGTACCCAAACAATTTTTAACCCATGGTCTATTAAATTTTGTAACCTCACGGGACTAGGCCAAAGTCCGGCCCTGTAATGCCACCTCTATAGACGAATCGAGAGATGGGTAGGCAGCGTGCGTGGATCATCGAGCCAAAATTATCGTTGGGAAGCAAAAGGAAAAAATAATGTCGTTTTGTTGTGTCTATAATGTCTATAGTAGGGTAAGGTCCGAGCCAATGTAAGTTATTTTTCGGTGTAAAATAATAGATACAAATACATAATACATATTATATTATTGCGGCGCACACGTAAATCGTAGACAACGGACGTCGAGAAATTCGTTTGAAATATTATTATGTTTTTCGTACGCAACTCCGATGAACCTATTTGTTAATGTGTGCAGATTTCTAGAGCACCTGACACCGAAATGTCTATTGGTATTATATCTGGATATCGAATATTATACCTACTACCTACTATAATAATATAAGTAATAATAAATAATCCACTTTCATAGATCGGTTATGGGTAGATAAGTGTAAGATGTATTATGTCAATAGGTATTAGGTATACTCGTATTATGTAAAATTGTTACAAACTGAAAATTGATTTTAACGTTTTAAGGGCAATAAAAAAATTAAGAATTATTACTTAAAAATAAACAACTACCTACACCGATTTCATAATAATAATAATAAAGAATGTGTGAAATTATACATAATTTGTTAATTCAATGAAGATAATAATATATTAGTTATCGTTTCAAACTTGTCAATATAATTCCTGATACAATATTATGTCATACTTAGTATTAATAATAATAATAATAATAATATAATTTTCCCTTATACAAATTCAGTTCAACGCTTGTTTGATTTGGTTTTTTAAAAGAGAATACAATAATATTAGCAATTATCCTAAAATCTGTACAATGTTATGTACAATTTTATTGTTAAACAGTCTTAATATAATGTGTATTATTAAAAAAGCATATCAAGCGTGTACCGCTGTGAAACGATCAACGATACCACCTATACCGATTGACTATAATAATTTTTAGTAATATCATTGGAAGATGAAAAATAATAAAGGATAAGAAAACAAATCATTGAATGTAATCATTTTATCTTAGAGTTTACCCTGGAAATTCAAAAGAAATAACGGTTTTCACTAGTAATATTCATTATTACATTAAATGATAAGTCCTAACTCCAAATTTCTATTATATTTTTTCATATTTAACAGATCACACAATACCTTAAGAGTTTGTATACTGCATAATGTAATTTATTTCCACAATATTTAAATATTGTAAAAAACAGCTTTTATTGTAAATAAAATATGCATACAATAATATTAAGGATGTTAAATTGCATCTTATTTGAAGCATTACATTAGATTTATTACTTAAAAGTTCTTTTTGCATTTTAATATTTCTTTACATTGAAAAAAAAAATATTAAAAGATAAACAAACTTGAAAAATGAAATGGACAAAGTCATTGTTTATTAAAACTGTAGTTATTAATATATATATATAAATCAGAATCATTTTACTAACATAAATTTAAATCAAAATATCTTTATCTGCTATTAATTTAATATATTCATGTGATTTGTAATGCTTCAGTTATTCACAATATTTAATAATTGTATAACATATTATGCGTGCACGAAGTAATAAAATGTATCATACAAAAACAAATTAATGGTAGAAATGTTTTAATATTTTTAGCTACATTAAGTTCTTAAATAAATTATTTGTTACCATGAACTACTAAGTTAAAATATTTTATAGTAAAATGATTCAGAAAATAGAACACATAGATACATAAGAAAATAATGTAATCTATAAATAAATTAAAATATATATTTAGTTAATTTGCTTTTGTATGTAATACTTTATTTAACGACATACAATAATATGAATAAAGAATAATCTTTTACTTATCATCAAAATAATACGTATATGTTATTAAAAGACCCATACTTAATGTAAAAAGGAACGAGTTAAGAGGTTTAGGCACAAATAATGTAAATTACGATTTCCAATCAATCTCATTAAGTTTATCAAATAGATTTGTAGTCAATTTTCTTATAATTAAAACAAAAAATTGAAAACCATAAGATTTTCATTAACTTTATGACTATACCTCACATTTGAATGATACAACACTAACAAAGTAATTCAGTCAATACTATTATGTAATACACATTAATAATGTAAATAATATTATAAGAAACAAAACAATTTGATTTTTTTAAATGGTTCCTTTGCACAATAACATAAAACTGAATAAGTAAATTTCTTAATAACTATAATAACTTTATTTTGTTCATTTGTTCTCCACTTTAACATTTTTAAGGGAGTATAATTATCAATGAGTACCTCAAGCATTTTACAGGAGTTGACTAAAGTCACAAAATGATTCACAAATGTTGTCGCTAATGTATGCGCGGTCTTGCACCGTCGCCACCACATTTGTCATACCGTATAATCATCTTTTTTAAAATTAATATTCTGATTTGCGCAAAAGTCTTTAGTTATGGGTATACAATTGAAATAGCTGCACATTTTACAATCATACATTGGTATCAAGTAGAATAGCAGTAACAGCAACAAGAACAGGAACAATGCAGATAACAGGCACACCCAGATAAGGAATATTTTCTTTTGGCGGTCATATGGGCCAAATGAAACAAATGGCAACAGTGCATATGATAACAAGAATCCAAAGATGAAACCAAATAGATGTGCAAAGTTGTCCACCCAAGGCAGTAGCCCGAGCAGAAACAGTAGGAATGTGATAGCTAATAGCTTTGAAAGCGCCTGCTCGGGCCTCTTTAACATAGGCCAACAATTCAATACTTCTACAATAAGGCACGCTAACAGGCCAAATTGAGAACCTGCTGGGCCCACCTGAAACAAATTAAATCAATTAAATACTTAACTCACAAAATATTTTAAAATTATTTAACTTACATCAGCTCTATAAGGTACAAATATTGCACTACCAAGATTACCAGCAACTCCAGAGCCCAGATAAATTAACGCTATTCTTAAAGAACCAGTCAGTTTCTCTAAATCCCTCATCAAAAAGTATTGTATAACAATTGTTGTAGCTAAATGAAGAATACTGAAACAAATACAAATAATAATTTAATAAATCCATCGTAATACATTTGTAAGAAAACTCATTAATATAATAAGAATAAATTTCCAATAATTTTGATGAGTACTATTACAAATAAAACATTAGAGTTATTTAACAAACATACAACAATTTAAGATAAATATTTGAAAAACTATTAACATTGTCATATTTGAAACAATTTTATTTTATACATTTTATTGTATCAACATTTGTCCAAGCATTCAAATTAAGTTATTTTTAGTTTTTAAATATTATGACGCTTCACTTAGATATTTTATTTTGGTTAGATTAAGATTAATTTTTATAAATTATACTTTATATGAAATAAATAAAATATTTGATTTGTTATTTTTATACTATGCTGTATACATAATATATATATATATATATATATATATAATAAACTAATAAATATTAAATAACAATACAGATAATAAATACATATATATTGGAAATTATGTAACATAATAATATCTGCCAAAAATATATTCATACATTTACAATTATCAAATTTTAAAAAAATTCGAAAATATAGAGAGTATATTTATATAAAATTATTATTATTTGATAGAAAAAATAAATTGAATATTTTGAACATAATAAAACAAATTAATGATAGCATTAATAATTCTAATAACTGATTTCATTACCTATATTGGATTAATAAATTTTTTTAAAAAATGCATTACTTAATTATCTTATAATTTTAGAAAATTGACATCAAACATTTAGGTAAATACTAAATTTGTAATATAAACTGTTCAATAATTACCCAGCATGTATAAAAAGTGATATCCACAATCTGTAAAACTGATCAGGAATTTCAGGAGAAAAGAAAGGTATGAGACCACATACATCATTTAGGCAAGAAACCTAAAAGCAGAACAAAAAATTAAGTTGATTTAAAATGAAGTCACTATAAAATATCAATCATATTTGTTTAATCTGATTATATACCTGAGAGCATAATGAAGCATCATCATGAAAATAACCATGGACAAAATCACAGTACTCTCTGGTAGTTATACGACAAGTTCCATGTATTCCAATACAGCATGGGTGTCCTATCACTTCGCATATCATGTGTTCGGCAGATGTTAGTTTTTGATTAATCACTGTACTACCCCAACTGCTATGTCGTGCACTACCTCTGCCACTCATTTTACGACAAATTGGCCACTTTGTTATATCATCAGGCCATTCATACGGTGCTACAGATGCAGGGGCTTCACAATACCTTGAAACAAAAATGTACAATTAATTATATACAATTACATAATAGTTGATTAATTATGAAAATTAAATACTTTGGGTCAAGACCACAAACGGAGCCAGATATTCTTCCTCCGGGTCCTGATTCAATTTCCGACCATTTTTTCCATTTCGAAATTGATGTCTAAAATGTTAAGTAAAATATATTAAAAACCAATCATAATATGTAATTTTTAAATTCATTAATAATATCAATAATATAAAATTAGCAAAATAACTATAAGCATAAAATTAAAATAGTAAATTAATATAGCTTGATTACAAAATACTATAGTCTATAAGGCATAACATGTAATAAAAAAAAAAAAATAGTTTAATATTGAATGTTCAAAAATATAAATACATCAATAGAAGCATCAGATAATAGTGTTAAATACCAAATAATAATCATGATAACTCAAATATTGTAATTTTCTATATAGTTTTAAACTCTTACCGAAGGTGGTTTGTCACTATCTCCTCCTCCTCCACCACCCCAATTCGTGAGGCGTTTATGAGACGGTATTAAGAACAGTACAAACAGACAAACACTCGATAAGAATAAAAATATTATACTTGTTTTTTTTTTTTTTTTTTTTTTTAAGTTTTTAAGGACTGTTCTTTGAAAATTATACTGCCTAAGAATCATTAATATTCATTATAATTTTATATTATTAAGATAATGTATATATTTAATAACATTTAATGATTAACAACATTTAATTAGGTACTTTTATTTAATTTTTTATAAAAAATAAATTTAAATTACTTTTTACATTTTTCAAACTTAATTATTTTATGTTCGATTAAATTAAAATAATTTTAAGTATTATGAAAATTATAAATTAATAAATAAAAATTGTAAGTAAACATCAATAAATCTGTCTATGGAGATAGAGGAAATGACGGGTATTGTGGCCTATCAATGATATTTTTAAACTTAAAACAATGATATAATAATATTATTATTGATATTATCATAATATGATTATATTAGGTAATAATAATATTACTTACAACAATATTATTCAAATGCACTTAAAAATACATTTTGAAAGGAACCTGATTCAGTGTTATATGTATTTCTGATATTATATGAGTATAAATAAAATAAAAGCTTATAATTATTAAGGTAACTTAATTTCAAATAAATTCTCAAGTTAAGTATGAATTGGCCAGGTTAATTTCTTTGTTTCACAAATAGCAAATATTTATTATATAAGTATACAAATAATATTTGTACTGTGATAACTGATAGTGTGAAATGAATTTTTTAAATAATTATACATTAGACAGCTAATTTAGAGGTATATATAAACACAGTGATTAACAGTGATTTTAATATTTTCTAAACATTATTTTATTTTCATTTAAAATGGCAATATTTAAATTACGATATCAATTATAATATGCTATAGGTAATTTTTATACATATAATATGGATAAATATTAAGTATATTATGTTTTTGGTTTTTAAATATTTGATATTAATTGTATCTTACTGTGCACTGTTCTTTAGATGCTTGAATACATCCAGAGTCATCATTTCTTATACAACATGCTGTTTCCCTCTCTTTTTCTCTCCATTTTTCGATTTCTTTCATTATGTTTTTATCTTTTCGCATGCAAGGTGCATATTTAGCTCCCAGATGTATTAAATCAGCCTAGATAATAAGAAAATATAAATTAAATTATATGAAAAATAGTAAATACTAAAAACATAAAATTAATGAACATAAGGCTTACAGCTCGAGGTCCAATCCAAAAATTTGATGGTTCTATGTACTCAATTATTTGTACTGATAGACTTGTGACCATAACCTAATTAAATATGAACATAAATATGTTTAGAACTTAGACTTATTGATCATTATTACTATAATTAAATGATATTAAAAAAAAAATTACTTACAGCACCAGATTGGTGACTGAGATCGATTCCAAAAGGTCCAAGACCATAAGAAAATATTGATAAGAATAATACCAAAATTTGAACCACGGTCACCCAATAAGTAAAAAATGGCCGATGATCTTCTAAATCATCAAGTTGTTGTTTCACATCTCTTCTGTTTGATATTGATTTGTTTAAGGAACGCCTACAATTTTTAAACAAATTAAATACATAATAATTAGTCAATATATCAACTATATCAAGCAATTATTCATAAATACCTGCATAATCTTCCAATAAAACCCATTCCATATTGTCTTCTATCAGAGTTATCAAATGCTCTATCTAATACTCTGCCCCAAATTCTACCCATACCAATGTTTGGCATGTGATCATCTTCAACTCTTCTCGATGGATTTCTTTGCCAACTAGAATACCTTCTTAAACTTTGATGTGGTTTTTTATAGTGATGTCTAATTGAGTTTTCATAATTTCTACCAGAATCTACGACTTCTTGTTCTATTCCTTGGTCGCCGTTATCCGAGGAGAGTCGATCAAAAAACACCTAAGATTTTACAATAAGAATGTTAACATATATTAAGGTGACAGAAATATCAATATGTAAAACAAATAAAAATAAATTTACATCATCAGTCATATGAGATACAACAGTTAAATCATCAGATGTAGCAGATGGGGGATAACTTCTAGACCATTCACTTGATGTTGAAACAGTTTTTTTCTTGCGGCTAAGAGTTTTCTAAAAAATATAAATTAATATACATAAAATAATATAGTAGGTATATCATATGATGAATTATGTCAACTAAAGTCTTAATATGTACCGAAACAACAAAAGAGAGTCCACTTAGTGTTAATTTAGCAACAGATGGTTTTCTTCCTAAAGGTTGAATATGAGTTGCACTATCTCGTTCATCAATATCTCGACTAGACTGTAATACATCCGGCTAAAATTTTTTATAAAAATAAGTATTTATTAAGTATATTATGATAAAAGTTCTAATTTATACCTGTGAAACTTGAGTTATAGGAATTTCATTAACAGAATTAATGTATTCGTTTTTTAACTCTCCATATTTTCTGGCTGCTAAGCGTTTTCTTCTATCCAACCATTTAAGTTTTTCAGTTTCTTCAAATTCCTCATCAAGTCCAAAAAACATAGAAGTCTCTCTTTTAATAAAACTTAAAACAAAAAATAAATATATATATATTTATAATACATTCAATTAAACTGACACAAAAAATTAATAAGTTATTTAATATACTTTTTAACTGCTTCTCTTTTGGATGTAGATCTATGAAATATTTGGGGTTTGTTCAACATATTTGTAGATATAATTGGTAAAGACGCTTGATGTTGTATGTGCTTTGGTTGGTAAACAGTTTCTGATGGAGGACTGTTTGGTTGATCTGACCCACTGCTGTTGGCAGGTACAGTACATGTACTGGCTGTTTCCTCAGAATTATCAGTTGTCACTTCGGTGGAAGAAGATGACGGTTGAGACATACTAGGAGCAGGCGCTGACATAGATCTAAATGGTGGATCAAACTTGCGTTCAATCGCAGATTCCATGTTAGGTGGAGCTGAATGAACACCACTGCTTGAACTAAATGAAATAAATTGGTTGAGTGCTAATAACAATAATCCTAAATTAAAATAAATAATACCTGCTGGATGACTGAATGGATCCAGGGCTTGAAGTTATGGATAGTGGTGGAGATCTCGAGTTTGTTTGAGCTTGAATTGTTAATCCTTTGGTGAACCCAGGTTTCCTGTAAGAATGGTTATTAAAATGTCAATATAGTCTTATCAGTTTCGAACGGTTAATTTCGATTCTTAAACCGAACTTTCAACAATAGTAAAAATATGAATAAAAAGTAATAGACAATTAATAATAGAAAATAAGTTTTTTTTTGTTAAAATACTTGGGATATAAAAACGCACAACGCTACAATTTAATACATACCTACTACCCAGTAGAAAGTAAAAAAAAAAATTGAGTAGATATTAGAAGAATCGTTGTAAATATTAATGAATCATTCATTGTCAGTTCTTATTATCACGGAATTAAATGGGTTAAATACCGGTGGCGTAAGAAATGACATTTAGTTATCTACATATCCATGCGTTCCATGATAATAATACCACAGATTATATGAAATTTATTTATTTATTTTCATATTATTATCTGTGATATTACAATTATAATATTAATTTCGAATTGAAAGCATTTTATGACTATAATGCAGACCACGACCTAATGATCACACGTAATAATTTTAATCTTTTAGTAAGCACAATATAAATATTATATTTTATACGTCTTTCGTCGTCTATGGGTGTATATTTTAATATTTTTAAACGCCTACGGATGTAAACATCTATACACGTACGCCATACCTATTTTAAAAAATAAATCAAAGTAATTAATCAATGGTAACATCATCGGTATTATCATCGCTCAACGGTGTCCGAGAACCGAGACGATGTGCGTCCTGCGAATTACGACACACATACACAACTATCACTATTTTTTTTTATAGGTACTGCCGATGTCTGATACGGCGATGCTAGTCCGAAGAGACAAGTCAACCCTGAACACGCCCCTCTCCCACCATTAACCATTGCCAAGAAAACGTTATAAACATCGCGAAACAATATATTCCTACTGTATTGACAACCGTAATTGATGCCAATTCACATCGGCCTTGAACTCCGCAGATCGCATGCCAACGTCACTGCCGAATACCGAGATCAACATTCAACCTTCAGTCTCAGTACCGCAAACGGAACACGTTTTAACAAAATTTCTTGAAGAGCATAAAGACACTCTTAAGTACTATCTAATCCCGTTCAATAAGAATGCATACCTTTCTCGATTTCACCATTCCATATTAAGTATACCAATAAAACATTTTGTGGTGGTCCACAAGCCGTACATATAAAATTGGGAAAAAAATTTATTTTCCCTTTAGCTCAATAAAAAAAAACTGACAATTTCCGATGCGAGAAAAATTTAATCTTTGTTTATGTTTATGCGTAAAAATAAAACAATTGTCTAAAATCGATATGGTCCGTGACGTATCGAAAGTTCTCCAAGTGGTCTATAGTGCCAGAAGGGTTAGGAATCACTGTGGCACCTCTAGCTACGTCTAATCAACGTCGTCACTAACCACTGTATAATTATGTATAAAATATACCTACAAATAATATAGTCGCCAAATATAAATACTTATATATGTCTAAATTTTAAATCATTGATAGCTGACGTGCTTATTGTATATTATTGTAGAAATATAGGCAATAGGTATCTCTGTCTATCTATAATCATTTACAACAGAAATCACTAATGAAATCAAATAAATGATGGCCTTGGACATGCTCATTAGCATCGTATGTACCTAGACACGTTCCGTAGCATGCGACACCTACGCAGTAATACTGTTTTACGTCCTCGTACTATTCTGAGCATATTATAATATAACATCGTATCTTTTGTCTTAGCTACCACCTATATATTTTCTATTTCCTATGCATAACTCTACTCTCCTACGAACTGTGAAACGAGATTATGTAAAACGGATCGTCTGCATAGAGGAGACGGACAAGGACGAAAATACGCCTTAGATTATTATTATTATTTTTTTCTGCAAAAATATAGGCGTGGTATAGGATAATTGCAGCGAGAAGATCGTTTACAGCGAGTGTGTACCGGCACGGCGAATTTAAGACACGTGCACAACAATGATGCCTCCTATATTGTAGTCATATACCTATACTTCTGTTTACTGCTGCTTCGGCTGTGCGGTTGAACAAAGCGCGCAGAACAATATATAAACATTTACAATGATATTATATAATTGTGGACCATCAATGGAAGAATGAAGGTCAATGATTACAATAAAATATTTGTTTAGTTCTTAATGTTCTTATAATATAGGTATATATATATATATATATATAATTATATTCTACTGTGTGCACTATATAGGTCAAATTTAATTACAATAATATAATTACCTAGCATATTTTATTAATTTTCGGTCGATGGTCTACATAACAGTGTCGTAATACGGTCAAATAACAATTTTTATCATTAGGAAACAATCATCAGTGTGTCGATAAATTTGGTTGTTCAGTTACATATTCATTAAGTTTAATTTTGGATTATTAAATAATTATTTTGTTGAATATTAATCGACAAACAAAATTAAGAAACCATTTATTGTAATTATTTATACGTTTACACGCATATTTCAAACTCAGTAAATAATTTTAATACTCAGCTGTACCTAATACTTGAAAATTATGTGTATAGAAAAATTATTTTTAAAATCTGAATGGCCTCTAGTATTAAGATCGATTGACCCACATTCTAATAAGCTTTTGTTGTATGTAAAACAAAATACCGTCGCGGCAATATAGAAAGCGGATAACGCGATGTGACGTAGTGTTAAGTGTGTATAGTATATAAACGAAGTATTGAAGTACTCTACACGAATAAGACTACGTATGCTTGTGCATATATCAACCTATTTGGTAAGCATTATATAATATTTGCTGTGTACGCGTAAACTGGGTAAGAGAAATACTCTTCCCCGTACGGCCGTATATTCCACTTAAAAGGTCGACGCTCCCTTTGAATCTAAAATGCATTTTCTATTTTATAGGAACAATTTAAATTTAATCCCCAGAAAAATGTAATATTAAAACGATTGAATATATTATATTATCTAAAAATATTGACCGTATTCATGTTTTCTATGGACAAAATTTTACATAAAAAATACAAAAATGTGATTATCTGATCTAGAAGTTGATGATTGCATGTCTGTAGATTGAAGTCAATTTAATATCCTACAAGTTTCGTCATAGAAAATGTCTCTTGAACTCGACTCTATTGTTTCTAGAGATTCTATAGTAAAGAAAACATGATAAGCAATTCAACTATGATTTATGAAATCATTTTCGGAATCTGTATGTGAAGACATGATGTTTAGGTACTACAATGATGGTTATTTTTCTGTAATCAAACATTCGCTTAATAAATTTGGATCAAAATGTGTTCAGTCAATAACTATTTAGTATTTTAGATAAAAATTGAACATCATATGGTATAATACTTCTGAAAAGAAATTAATTCCTCCCTTGGTTCAAAGTTCCGAAAGAAGGAACTAAAAACAACTTCAAAATGATGTTAAATTTCAATTTGCTATAATTTATTCTTCTTTTGATAGAACCAGTAATTTTATATTTTATGGTTTAAAAATTGTTTGCAAGGTTATCCCTAAGCTGTTAAGCAATCCGATTGATTTCAAATGCCTTTGTAAATTTCACCGAATTTAACTCTGGATAGTTTTAAGAATGTCATCATCATCACTTTCAAATTAAAGTATTTAAACTTCTAACATAAAAAAAAAAACTAACACCCGGCACAACTGCACAAGTATATCACTGAACAGAATTTTTTATTATTATAAACTATAGTAATAGTGACGTCAATATAGCAGCTGAACGATTATTTTCCACATTAAGAAGATTAAAATTAAATTTGAATTTTCTTGAAATATTGAAAAATATGATATATTTTTATTTTCCATGATTATATCATAATATCGTATTTATATCACCTTCTAACCTTAAGCACCAAAGGATTGAACGAAAGTATAATTCTTCTAAAGTTCTAATCACTGATTAAATCACTATATTATCTCATTGTGTACCTACTCGTGTTTATACTTATATTTTATTCCTACTAAACGTTTATGATGTAAATAAAATGTAAAGTAAAACTTATTTGCACCCTAAAATTTATGAACAGACCCTGCTGAAGAAGTACTATTAAAACTGTTGCTGTAACAAAATCTTTACCTCTTGTTATAAAAACTAAATCATCATTTAATTTCTTTTTTTTTTTATTTATCTAAAAGAAGAGCTTATTAGTGTATATATGGAATAATTAATGTAATAGAACTTTTGAAAAAACAATTTATATCATCCCTCTCGCCTACACATGAGCTGAAAGAATAAAAGAAATAGTGATCCAGATTGGTACGTGCCTTTGAATGCGTTCGCTTGCGTCTTTGTTGTACAATGTGACGATGAACAAATACGAAATCTAAGCACCAGTCGAGTGCTATATAGATGCGGTAGCGTATATTATGTATAATAACTAACGTGGTACGTGGTTTTCATACCAATATTTCGAAATAATATGAAACCGCAGTGGATGGTAAAGACATTACAGTATAGTGTACACGCTTATACGAATCTCTAAAATTTCATTCTCAAGCACATATACTTTTGTATTGTATATACAGACTGTAGTATTTAACTTACTGTAGGTACTCATTTACTCAATTTTAGTGTTCACAGAAAAATTACTTTTCTATATGATTTAAATGAATAGGTAGTGTAATAATACATTTCATTTTAATAAAATTCTTTTAATATTTTTATCATAATTTAAATTATGTAATATACTGTATAAGAGTATAATATTTAATCCGTGTTTCAAACTTTAAACTTTAATGTTTGAAGTAGTTTTCAAGGATCCCTTACAAAAGTACCATGATAAAACTCTACTCATATAAACTACTTAAATATTTACATAAAAACGACTGAATTATAGATTACCAGAACAATATTCTAGTTTACAGTATATACAGATTAAAAATATTTTGCTATTTACAAAAGTAAGAATTTAAAATTGATTACGATAAGTATAAATAGGAAAAAAATCAATGTTGTGTATATTGCTTATATATTAAAATAGTATTGCCCTAGTTTAACAAAAATGTAATCCTACATCTACATTCTAACTATTTTAGAATATATAAAAACACAAAATATAATAAGTACGAGGTAAAATAAGTGTAAATACAATAAAAATAGTATGTATGTGTAAAATTGGTGTGCGTAAATGTTGTAAAAATTGTACTATTTTGGTCTAAAATAATATTTGCTTCAGACGACAATATTGGCAATCTACTATAATACATTTTAGACCAAGTACACATTTTCAAACATCACAAAAACTTGTTATAACGGTGTATTATTGAGCTGACTGTAATTTTAATTTTAATCACTATCGTTTGTAGGTTATTGACAGTTGATAGGAATAACGAAACAAGCATGATGTCCAGTGATTATCAGCTCTAATAATGCGATGAAAATGAAATGAAAATGACACATTACGTAAAAAATGTATAGATGCTTGAAATAATTCGAGAACAATTTTTTCGTTGGCCCATATAAGGTTATTTTAGTATACAATATCATTAGCGAACTTTACTTTTTTATAACCTATAGGACATAGGTATAGCACGCCATTTTCTGAACAGAATTGGGATAATTTAAGCATTTGGAGCATCGTGAAAACAAAATTGCTAAACTTGGAATGATATTAGAAAAATTAATATTAATAAAAATTATCAATATAATAAAATCGATGTTAATAATAAATTCTAAAAGAATATAGGTTACGTTTAATGAATTAATAATTTTTCTTAGTCTTCGATCGAGTTTAAAAAAACCAAAAAATTGTTTAGCAGCATACTCGTAATTACATACTTTAATAATTCAAACGTTAAGGCAGGTATTTAAAAAAGAAAAGCTTAAAAATATGATCACTATAAATTATAGTTAATAATTATTTACAATGATTCACAAACATAATTTATATTTTTGAATTTTTTATACAGAAATCGGTGGTAAGGACGGTATAAGGTATTATGGTGTACTGACAAAATGGGCGTGTTTGTTCCATTTTGTCAATTAAATAGTTGTGAACAATTGGAGAACAAAATAAAAGACGCATATTATTTTAAAAAAAAGATTATTAAAATTTAAAAGTAGGTACATTGTTTCCTTTTTTTCTATTAGATTCTGAACGGAGTGATGGAATCTATTGGTTTTACAATGATGTGTGTTTTTTTTTTAATTTTTTAATTTTTTTTTTTTATTTTTATTTTTTTTTTGTGTCTGAGGACACGATTTTTGGTAGTAAAAATGCTTCGATTTTCTTAAACAGCAACTTTTCTGATAGGAAAGTGAATGTAAATGGTACTTGGGCAAGTCAAAAATCCAACTTTTTCAATACTTTTTTAAAAAATCGAAAAAAACGATAAAAAAATAACGAAAAAACGGGAAATTTTACGCAAAATCACGTTTTTACAAACTACATTTTTTTAAAATGCTCTAACTCAAAAACAAAAAACCGCAACAACTGGAAATTTTCACCAAATCTTTATATTGGTGTTCTCTATACATGGTTAAGTTTCCAAAGTATTTCAACATATTTTGACTTATTTATAGACAATTTAAATTTTCGATTTTTGTAAGTTTTTTTTTTAAACACCTATAAAACTTAATTGGCTGGTCAAAAACTCTCGAAAATTTAATACAATGTTTAAAATAAGCTTAACTTATCATCAATAGAAAATAACGGTGATCGTTTCACTCAAATTTTTTTTATAAGCTCATAAAGCTCAAATTTGTATAAAATGTGTCAAAATCACTATAATTTGCAAGTTATTTTGTTGATAAAAATTCATAAAATTTTTTCTGTTTATACTTAAGGTTCAAAATTTCAACACTAGTTTGTCCATAAGCTAATCTACAAAAATATATAAAAAAATTTCTACCGGACCAAAAGGAAAAAATTTTATGACTGTTTTAAATTTAAATTTTTACGAAATTGCATTATAATTCAATTTAAATATAAAATACTATATTATTATATACACATTTTAGACAAACATATTAACTCCGTTCAGAATCGTTATTCGTATACAATGATATCTCTCATTGCATTCAAATTTAACAAATCCATTGTAATAATGACCTATCCTATAAACGAGGTACATTCCACCCCCAATTGTACAGCAAAGCGAGACCCACCCGTTCTTTTTTTATCATGCTTTTGTCACCAGCCCTTTGTGATAAAATGTACAACATTTTAAACAATATTTTTAAAGCATTTTTTAAGTGGGAAATGGGTTATATTTTTACTCAATAATTTTTATCTTCATATATTTATTAAAAGTATTGAGATCAAAAAAATCAGGATATGAAATTTACAATCTTAAATATGATGTGAATTATACAAATAATTTTCATTATAGTTTTCAAAACTAAAAGTATTTAATAAGGTATTCGATTCAAATATCTAGGTATATATTATCATTTTTTTCAGGATGAGAATAATTTCACAAGCAAATGTTTAATTGTTAATATTTAATTATATAACCTCATATTAATGAATACGTAAACATTTTCTGTATGAAAAGTATTAACTATAACCACATCCGATTTCTGGAATTATTTTTTAGATTGTAGGAATTATAATGATATTTAAAAGTAGTTTAGGAAATGGATGTATCAAATTTGTTTATTATTATAATATAATTTGTATTTCATAACAGTTAAATTTTATATTTAATACCCACTATGATCTTCAGAATAAGCACGTCGTAATTATTACTATGTGAAAAAGCTGGTTTATGTCACGCAATATTTTTTTAGAAGAGTTGAAGAGTAACTATATAAATAACAACAAAGGTATCGCGATTGCAAAACTATAATACTAAAAGTTATTTGAAGCCGGAAGACAATACTGAGTTCAAAATCGTAGAATTTCATCTTATACTATTGTAAATAAAAGTACAAAAGATAATATTTAGAAAATGAAATGATACACTTTGTACGCGGTGTCAGGATACTGGAGGCATACACCTATATCAATTTCGCCGAAAATCGCAGGTAAAGAAAGAAAAAATATGAGGTAGAAAAATATCAACTGCGTTCATCGATATTCGAATGTAATAAATTTGTTGTATGTCAATTATGGCCAATCGATTCCTACAATAATATATATATATAAACGTGTATAGTACTATATTACCATTGATTTTAGAACTTACAGATTAACAGTATTGTATATTCGGTAAAAAAAGGATTTACGTCTTAGTGCTTATAGGTACGTTTGAAAAACCATTATTTTTACCATATTATTATTTAATTATTTAAAGATAAAACAAAATGTGGACAAATATTATATGTTTATAAAATGATTCCGTAATATTGTTCAATATAATTCGACGCGTTGTACGTATAGTCGTCGTAGCTCGTTTTTCAATTCATTATGAAAATATTTTTAAGTGAACGTGGTAAAGAACTGATTATTTACCAAAATTATAAATTTTCTTGCAAAGGACTTATTAAAAAAGGAGTAAATGGCGGTGTGAAAAAAAATTGTGATCCTAATAAGCTGTACATAGACGAGGGTAAAACTACAATTTTATTTGAAAAAATCAAACAAAAATCATTCGCTTCTAAAAACCTGAAACGGCAAATTATACCAAATCAATTAAAAATAAAAGCAATAGATGATTTAACAGAAGAGCCGTTAAAAATAATAAGCACAGAAGCAATATCTGATAAACTAACTGAAAACCTTAAAATCCATGAAATTTCAAGTATAAGGCAAATTGTATACAGAGCTAGACGAAAAGTCGAAGAAATACTCTAACATGGCCCATAAATTTGAGAAAAACCCAAGAAACTTTATTTAACATTACAACAATTATGAATAAAAATGAATTTTTATTTATAAACGATGTATTATATAAATATTATTTGATCTGTAAAAAGGATAAGAAAAGCTAGTAGGTACTATAAAAGAGTTTAATAAATCGATTAAATAAAAAACTATATTTATATTAATAATATTTCTCTAATTTTATTTTATTCTTTTTAGAAAATGAAAAATCAACACTCGTCATTTTAAGACATTTAAATTCAACGACCTTCACTTACAATACATGATACTTCTTGTAACTTCCGAGTATTTATTTTAATTTATTGTAATTATAACTATTTCAACTACACTATAATTTATAAAACTAAAATTATAAGAATTAAAATCAACAAAAACGGTTTTTGTTGATTATATTTAATATATATATATATATATTACTTTAATAGATAATTTATATATATATATATATATTTATTATACCGGCGCGATGGATGTATGCTATATAGGTCATGTCCTAAAATTGACGAACAACGGATATAGGCGATGAAACAGTCAATGGTTAATTATTTATTGTGCGCGTTTTACTCTTTATGCGAAACAGTGATAATAATATAAACAACTATCTTTAGATGTCTCACAATAATAGTATTTTCCATTCACATGCATTCTGTTGTGATCATTCTTTTAATGATTCGGAGTATAACGATCGAGGGTAAATATTTTGCTACCTATCTACGCGGTATTGCAGTGGTAATAATCATTGCGTGACGTGTATTGTTTCTGTGTAACTCGCAAGGGAAACATTTTAATATATATATATATATTTTTAGAAACCGTTAAAACGGTATTAGGTAATTGATTGCGTTGAACTGTAAACTAAAATAATATCAGTAGGCATATTGATAATAATATATACCTAATAGTAATATATAATAATAATATACCTACGTTTACAAATTGATCACGCACTTATTTGCTCTTAAGCCTCGTCTATTACGTATGTGGTTTAAAATTATTTTTTGTAATCGAGATTAGTAACAGCAATTATTTCAATAACTGAAATTTAAAACATTATTTATAATATTTTTATTTTATTTAATTTTAATTGGTCTATTTTTAGGGAGAGTCCGACATCCTAAAGCTCTCCATGAGGGTTTTTTTTTGGTTTTATTTAATCAGGAGTAACTGTACGCGGTTACACATTTGGATATTATGTGTTTAGGCATGGACAACGGTGCTAGACTCGTGTGGTCACCCATCTAACAGCTAGCAACGCCGGGCGGTAATTAACTGTAGCACTGAGAGTGGCTGGTACGGAAAACCGATTTCTACACTATGCCTCAATAATATAGTTAATTGTTACCTTTGCTAATGTGCATGTATATTATGACATCAACACGTTAATGCGGATCGATAATTACATTTATAGAAATTTTATTATCACGGTAACCTTCAAAAATAAAAAATAAAACTTTATAAAAGGTATACCGTGGTTTTTTTTATTTAGGTTTGGAAAAAAGTTATAGAGATGAGAATTTTTAATTTGTTTTAGAAAAATGATGATTTAGAGAACACTTTACTTTATATAAAAGTTAATTAACTTAAAAACCTCAACGAGATACTCGAAAACTATTATTGCTTTTACTTTCTTTATTATAATTGTCCGTGTTTTAAGTTGCAGGTGTGAAATAATATTAGTAATTTGTACAAAAACTGAATTATGATTATTCGCTAGTCACGTTGGTGTTTTTAAGTATGCACAAAGGATGAATCATATAATATAATAACAAAACAATAATTTTGACTTTTCATGGTTTATGTTTTGAATTTGGCAACTTTTAAATTCTATCTAATATAGTTGGTATGATAAATAATTTATACAAATTCCATGATACTAACACACCTAAATAATAAAATTTCAATAAAATTACTAGGAATAAAGATGAATGTTTCTAATTGTGATTATTCTAGAAACTAGTAAATTTATCGTATAATAGCCATTAATTATTTTACTTCCAATGTTTTTAGGGATTTGAAGTTTGTAAATTTATTAATAATATATTTTTGGACTCAGTTTTTAAAGCAACCCATAATATATTATTTAAAATAGTATAATAATTAATAGCAAATGTTTCATTACTTTAAAATTATAAGAAAAAATTCAATTATTTGATTTTTATTTTTCATTCGATTATTATTTAATGTATTTTCCTTACAAATATAATTTTATCCGTGTACATTATAAAACAAAAGGTATATTTAATAACTTTTGATTACAAAATCTTAACAGTTATAATAATTTCAAAATTAACGCAATGAGATTTTTTTTTTGGTCATACGCTCTACTAGGTATGTATTGAACGAACGATGAATTTGTTATTAGATATAACACTAAAAACTATAAGAATATAAGAATAGAAGAAGGATAATGTCGTAACGGATGAGGAATGAATAAATTATTGTTACTTTATTCCACCCGAACTAAAGATTGAATAAGTTCGTATTGATAAAAGGATTGTCCGTTATTAGATTTATGATCCTAAATATTTTCATCTCTTCGACAATATTGAACTATGACAGTTCAAAGGTACCTTCATTTGGAAATCGATTTCCAGTAATATTGTTATAGTCAGTAGTCACGTCTGATACTTTTTTGCATAAACAACTAGAACGGAGCTTAAAACTATTCCCACGACATTCGATTACGTTGTGCGTCCCATGGTATGCGTAATAAGGTTAGGGTACTCACCAAGTAACGCTGTTGGGTTGAGCTGTAGGACAGTGTGCGTTTTGGCCGGAGGAAGGGTAGCCGTTGCCGGAAGCGTGGGCGTTGGCGGATGACGTGGCTGCTGCGGCAGCGGCGGCCGACGCGGTCGATGACGATATGGTCGCCGCCGTCGTCGTCGCCGCCGCCGCCGCCATCGCGGACGTAGTTGCAGACGAGTTTTTGATGCCGGCCAACACGGCGTGGCCGGAATAGGCGGCCGTGGAACAGCACACCAACGCCGTGCTCTCCCGGATGCACGACGAAGAGATGCGCCGCGGTGGTGCTGCGTGTCCAGCACCGCCGTAACCCGTGGCCGAGTGTTCGTCGTGCCCGCCGCCGCCGTAATGGCTTTGGGCGGCGCAAACGAGATTGGCGCTACCGCACCGGGGCAGGGTGTTGGCCGCGTGCGAGTCGTACTGGAGCAGGCACATGCTGTTGTTGTTGTTGTTGTTGTTGTTAATGATGTTGCTGTTGTTGTTACCGCTGCTGCTGCTGCTGCTGCTGGTGCTGCTGTTGTTGTTGTTGTTGTTGTTGCCGTTTGGCAGACCCTTTGACGACGACCCTGTGGAAGACAAGTGGGCGGCTTGCTGTCGGACCAGCCCGGAAGGCGAAAGGTCCCTGGGCGATCGCGATCGGCCGACGGTGCCGTACTGATAACCGCACCCGCTGCCGCCACCACCGCCGCCGCCACTGCTGCCGCCACTGCCGCCGCCACTGCCGCCGCTGTACAACGGGCCCGTGCAGCAGCGGTTCGACGGTCTCATGGTGGCTGTCGCGTACGCCCTGGACAGCGCGGCCGCCGAGGAAGGCATCGCGTCCACGATCGCCGACGCCCTGGAATACAACGCGGCCGCTTCCTTCCGGGAACTGTACGCGTCGTCGCACCGGTCGTAGTGGCCATCGTAACCATCGTCAGGAGAAACAATGGGCACAAACCTCTCGGCCGGCAAGTGGTATCTGTAAAACGTGCAAATCGATGTTTACGTGATATTATTGTTATTATTATTTTTTTTTATTATTATTTATGAGGCTTCAAATAGGTACAAAGTTTATTAGCCTACTGCAATTTACGTGTGTCTAGTGGTTAATTAAATTACAGATTTTTAACATTAATGCGGTTATTGTGTGGTATGGTTGGTCCGCTGTCTTATATGTTCGTTGTGAGATCAGCCGTCTTGGTGATATTATTATGACATTACAATGATCAATATGTTTTCGTACGCCATCCATTATTGTATACGTATCGTGTTACTGTCACAATCGTGCAATATGTCTTATATATTGTACAATATGCATTAGAGCAGCCCGCACTGCAGCTGTCACGCTTCACTATCACGTGTTTTCACGCAGTTTTATTATTTCTAATGAAACGCGTGCATCGTGATTCGTGACAATATATTTTGTTTGTCTAGATAATCGCGTATAATAATGCAATTTGTACAGTGTTCTCCCGTTTTAAAATCTAATTAATTCACCAGTGACACCCCCACGCCAACTGCTGTACCGCATTACTCGCCAAACTCAAGGCAAAATTATTAACACGAATGACGAATACTTTATCCGTGTACTGTATACGTGTATAGTGTATCCATAATCATAATATATGGAATAAAAAACACAGTTGCATTATTTTTGAAAAGTTTAACACAAAATGGGTCCGACTCGAAAATTAAAGTAGCTTTTGCAATATGTATACCGCCATTGGGCAAATAATTTGCATGCGTAGCTTAACTCACGTTTGCTGATGCGTGTTTATGTTTTTAAAACGGTTTTAGAAATTTTATCAGGTTAAAAACACATTTTTGAGGTAAAAACTATCAAGGTACAATTTCTATGAACATGCATATCCGTTTAACGTTATTATATAGATATAAATGTAGTAAATGTCATTTCTTGTGTTGGACACAACCACACGATACTTTGGCTATATAATATATTTTGGGTCATACATGATATATAATTATATATAATTTCAAATTATATTACAGAAGTGACGGCCTGGAAATCTTACCTCATGGATAGTATTACCTAGGGATGAGGTAAAAAAGTCTAGCTGAAAATCTTAGTCCTTGTTCGGTATAATATTTTCCACGGAATAAGAGGTACTTTAGTGCGTCAAGCATATCAACATTCTATATCAAAAAACGTGCCGCGACAATGTTATAGAATACTCCTACAGTCACCGCACATGCCATTACCTCGTAGGGCCGATGAGAAGAACTTCACAAATTTCACAACGCCCCAGAATATGTGTCGGTTATTATTATTTATGACTTGCTATAATGTTGTCGACTATATATTACCTAACCATATGTGTTCATCAATTTAGGAAATAATGAATTTCTCGGTCAGATTATATTGTAATAAATCGAATTCCTTTCAACCTAGTGGTATATCAATACATATTTATAGATAAATTTAAAAAATTTTATAATTTCGTTATGCACATGCACAGTGCAATATGTATTTTTTTTTTTTAAATTGCAACATCTATTTTGAACACCATATTTGGATAGGCCTAATATTTTAAGGTAATTTTGAAGTATCAACTATGGCTCTACATTTAAAATTGACTGAATAAGAGCCATTTCAATTTCAAAAAATATTACATTTTTACGATTTACTAAAATGCATAAAACCATTTATAACTATTTATTATTATTGGTTACTTTTGAATATTTTTATGTATTTATTTTATACATGTTATAAACAAAATTAACATAAAATACGGGTATAAAATTATTTATTAAAAATCGATTACAACAGTTATTTTATAAATCTATAATTATACACTATATTAAATAAATTGTTTAAAGTTTGCATAGTTGTTTTCGATGTACAATTGAAAACGCTGTAGCATCATCTGTTGGTTGCCGACATAATTTGATTACTAATAAGATTAATTACACACAACCATGATTTTATTTTTTAAATCTGCTAGATTAACTAGAGAATCTGCTAGACTATTGTTTTCAAATATCTCTATACAAAAAAAAAAAAAAAAAATTAAATGAAGATTACTTCATTATAATATCTGTATGTCCCATTCATGCTTCCATATTAAATTGAACTTGAAACGGTTCTTATTCAGTCAATTGTGAATTTAGGGCCATAGTTGATTCATTAAAATAGTTTTAATAAAATAAGCCTATTGTTATAATAAAAAAATACGTCATGTTGTACTGAACATGTGCATATAAAAATTATAAACATTTTGAAATGTATCTATAAATGTGTATTTATATAACACTACCATATGAAAAAAATCGATTTGTTCCAACGTAATCCGTCCTAGAAATTCATTTATCCCTAAATTGGCGAATACGCAGTATAATGGTAATGGATTAACGTGCGTCATGTTTATAAAATGATGAAAAGTCTTGTTAAGTACTGACTCATATGTAACATTGGTACACATTTATAATATTGTTGTTTATCATTAGAAGTAATAAAAATTACTTTTTGGCTATTTTGATTTGTTGTTTAGAATGATATATGTACAGCACACCTACGTTTTAACCATTCGGTGCCAGAAAGGGGACTGCTGATACACCAACGATTCCAATTTTAACATGAACTGTATGTACCTAAATTCAATGTTTTGTTTTAAAACCCCAAAATATATTATATTAGCATATGTGCCACTGCCACTAGCATAAATATAAATAATAAGAACCTAGATGAGTTTTACCTTCTGCTGTACAATATTATTTGAAAATTGTCGGAAGTGCCGTTTTAACAATTTAGCGTTTCATATTATATTATTACGATGATTATTACCTCGAATAAACGAATTCGTTTCGTTTGGCGGCGGTGGCGTAACTATCGTGGTGACGCGCGGCATAGTCGAACCGTTCAGCCACCGGTGACGGCGGTGACATGAAGCTTTCAGACGTGCTCTGCGATACCGGCAGATAGTGATTGCGTCCGCCGCCTCCGGTGCTGCCGCCACCGCCGCCGCCGCCGCCGCCGCCGCCGGAGCCGCCCGCGGTCGTGCCGTGACACGATGACGACGACGACGACGAATACCGGTCGTCCGGCTGCTGGTGGTGATTGTGATGGTGGTGCTGATGGTACGAGCGGCCGGCGGACGCGCCACCCGAAGAGTACCGTTCGGGCGACGGCGGGGGAACGTACCGGTCCAGCGCCAGGTCGTGCACCCGGTAGTGGCCCTCGATGGTGCCGTGGTACCGTTCGGTGGGCGACGGTGGTTCCAGCAACGCGGCCGACGACGCCGACGACCGGCGCAGTGTGCCACCATTGCCGCCGTTGTGGTGATGATGGTGGTGGTGGTTTCGTTCTCTGCGGATTTTACAATAGTCGACTCCATCTTGACCAGGCGGTAAGGGTCTCATATTGCCGCCATTGGCATCATTGTCAAGACATCTGAAACGAATGCGTAATCGTCGTCGTTACGATATATTATTATAATAATGTATTATATTCACGGTACAAAGGATCAAAAAACAGGTGATTGGCTCAAAAATAGTTGGCAGAACGGTGAACGCGTAAAGGATTTATTCGTGGTACCGTCTGCGTTTTATGCGTGTGTAAACGATTATTTGTGTAATAATAATGCACGGTATAAATGTAACAGTACAAATTAGTAACACGCTTAATAATAATAATATTTGGTTTTCTTTTTCCGAAGAAGCTACTACGAATAATAATAATAATATGACGTATACATATACTTGTATACATAGAGCAGTGGTACTTTTTTGACATTTATTTGTGATATTTTATTTTTAAGCCATCAGTTAATATTTTTTACATCTAATAAGATAAACAAAATTGTGCCTTTATTGTGAAAATTATATGTAAAATTTAAAATTTTCAAAACATCGCGGCACCGAGTTTGAAAACAACTATACAATGTAATGTACTATCCTTCACTCCAGCCTAAAATATTTGTTTTACTCACGACAGCCACTAGAGTGTACAGCGTTAAGCTTCTGAACGACGATCCCAGAAGATTAGGTCGACTATATATACAGACTATTACTATTATTTTATCGATTTCCGCATATTGCTGGCGGTTCGGCTCAAATTTCACTCGTATAAAGTGTTATTGTAGGTCAAACTTATCCATCGTTATATTATAATTTCTATTTTAATAATTTATAATATTTTAGAAAAAATATTTAATTAATCAACGCATTTTTAGCTCGTCTAATACATTTAAGTGATAAATAACTTGTCAAAAACCTACATAATATAAGGCCCGTAAGATAATATTTCTATGAACATTTTAGTTTGTATCTTATATTCATTTTCATTTTCATTCATTTCATTAATCTCATATAGTCATATTATATACGTTAAGAAGAAGCCATTTAGTAATATACAACATATTATACTCTGCACTAATCTGATCTATATTAAAATGCTTATATAAAATAAAATATTCATATTTAGTATATACATTTATATACTCAATCGTTTAAAAAATAGTATTGCCATAAAAATGTACTTCAACTGTAGGTGTACAAACCTGTAAGGTTACTAACCTAGGTTACCTTGTAAGTTACTAACTTGCAATTATGTTGTCTACTATTAAACTGTACTATTTCGGAGTTAAATAAATAATAATATTATGATAAATAATATATGAACTATATACCTAATGAATTATAAAATATAGCATGCGTAGTACATCTACGTATTTTCTTAATGAAATCAAAAATTATTTTAAGTTATTTTAGGCATTTATTTTATAATACAGCACATTATAAAATCAATGATATAGGTCAATTTAATTATGTCATATTTTTATATTGTTATAATGTAAATATTGTAATTCTTATTATTGATTTAGTAAAATATAACATATTTTATTAAATCTTGATAAATATAAATAATTATACAAGAATTCACTATGTTGTTTAATTACATACCATCATAAAATCTTGATAGTATTTTGAGTTATAAAAAAATAATTCAATATAAATAGATATTAAATACATTTTTTCAATTTTATAACATAAAATCTTACGAAATAATTGAACATTTATGGCCAAGTGGCTATTATTTAAAATTGTAAAATCAATTCTTTATTAACT
The DNA here is from genome assembly GCA_025469195.1 of Chaitophorus viminalis. NCBI lineage: Eukaryota > Metazoa > Arthropoda > Insecta > Hemiptera > Aphididae > Chaitophorus > Chaitophorus viminalis. Next base: position 50,656 of record JAIPRK010000013.1, read on the forward strand.
TAAATATATACACAAGTCAATTTCGATTTATAAAAAAAAAATATTATTTATTAAAATCAAACTTTAAACATGGTTTCCATATCTGATTCGGAGAAAGAAACCAAAAAAGAAAATGCAATAATAGGTGTAGTCACAAATCACAATCATTCAATCACTAATAATATATTTACCAATAAACGTTGTATTAAATTTTCAAGAGTTTTCGAACAGCCAAATAAATTTTATAGATATTTCAAAAAAAGAAACTTACAAAAATCGAAAATTTAAATTATTTATAAATAAGTCAAAAATGTCAAAATACTTTGAAAACTTAATCTTGTATAGAAAAAGCCAATATAAAGATTTGGTGAAAATTTCAAGTGTTTGCGATTTCTTGTTTTTGAGTTAGAGCATTTTAAAAACATGTACTTTGTCAAAACGTGAATTTGCGTAAAATTTCCCGTTTTTTCGTAATTTTTTTATTACGAAAAAATCGTTTTTTTAACGCTTTTAAAAATTATTGAAAAAGTTGAATTTTTGACTTGCCAAAGGACAATCTAAATTCACTTTCCTTTCAAAAAAGTTGCTGTTTAAGAAAATCGAAGCATTTTTACTGCCCCAAAACGTGATGACAGACACAAAAAAACACACATCATTGTAAAATCAATAGATTCCATCACTCCGTTCAGAATCTAAAACACACACATCTTTGTAAAACCAATAGATTCCATCACTCCATTCAGTATATAAAAGTTATTTATAAATTTGTAATTCATAATTTAAAATTTAAAATTTGGAATTATGTTAGGAAAAACGGGCGTAAAAAGTATAATTGATATATTTTTGTCCATTCGCTTCCTCCTCCATATTGAAATCCTGGTTCCCCGCTCATTGTTTATGAACTTATATACTTGTAATTTATATTGGAATTTAATTATAATATAATCTATAAAATATAACTATAACTATCTATAAGACTATCACTATCGAAAGGTTAATCCCAGTGATTCATCCGGCTTCGTTTGAAACGATTCCTATAATTCACCTGACTTATATTCCTTTTGAATTTATGTGTATCTGATTTTTTTGTTTTCTCTTTAAATCTGCTTCATAAATCAAGATCAATATTTTGTTTATATTATCGCTGGTATTGAAAATGCTGTTTTGCATGTACAGAAGCATAAGAAAGTAAAATCAATATGACTTGTTTTTATAATTCTGAATATTCAGATTTGATGGAAATCCAAAATGTTTTAGCTACATGCATTTTCTTAAAATCTGATACGTATATTTTCATTTGATAATAAGTCAGTATAAGTTTTTCGCTTATTTTTAAATTTTCTAATTTAATTTAATTTATATTAAACAGATTTCTTATATATTCAATTTAGTTTATCAAATATATACGTAGACAAGATGACCTAGAATTGCAAGGCATTACTCGTCTAAACGTCTAAAAAATTGTTCGCTAGTCCAGAAGTTTCAGAAGAAAAATTTGTGCTTTTTCTCCAAGTTCAAAAAGTTATGATACTATTTTACTTTGATACAACACAACCACATCACTTCAGGATTAAGTAAGAATCAAGGTATGAAATAATATACGCTTGACTCGGCCACCAACGGTGCAAATAATTTTACGTTATATAAAATAATATACACGGTATATATCTTTTTCATTTGGTGTTAAATTATTAATGACCTACATTTATTTTAACAACCACTTAAGACACATTCAAGTTATGCACCACTGTTCTAGTACATACTATACGATGACAATATTTCCTATTTTAAGAGATTGCAATATTTTCTTTTACGATGGTTATAATTTATAAACAAGTCGTGCAGTATCTTTTTTAAATAAATTTAAATAAGTATTTTTTAAATAAATTAGAAAAAGCTAAGTTACAATGATGATTACTTAAATTAGTCGGATTAGGCCAAGCACTTAATTAAATAGCTACTTTAGTTAAAGAAAAATAACTTCTGACTTAACTTTAATTATCGTACTTGGTATAATGTCCACCTATCTTTAAATAAAATAATACAACAAGCAAATTAATTTATTATAATACATTGTAAGATATTTAATATTTATATTACATTTCATATTTCCATAAATATTGATGTTCATCGTAAACGTTAAAAGAAGACCATTGCTTAACAGCTTTACTTTAGTAATAGAAATACACCACATATTATAAACTATTCATTTATGATATTTGGCATATTACATGATTCTATAACTATATAGCAGTCCGTCCATAACGTATTTAATATGAACGCACATTATTAACGCACGATCATTACGCCCGTTCCGGTCTTCCATGTGCATTATATCAGCTGTTACGTATAATGGCGACCCAATCGTCCAATATTCGTAGAACAACAAAGATAAATTCAACTTCAAGCAAAAGAAATCTATCGTTATTTTTGCTTTCACCCCGGACAGAAGATAAAGAAAAACAAAAAATACATGTGTCTAAATCGGTATTTACTCAGTTCTCGATACACAAGATAACTCAAATGAAAGTAAACTTTAAAACAAGACTATCTATTATAATTTCACCAAAACCAGTTTGTATTGAAGACACTGTAATTTTTCCAGTTGTACCTCAAACTTATTCTTAATTATTAACTCTACAAAATTTATCTATAAAATCATACCGTCATGCAATGATCATCCACAATCCACATCGAACTAATATCTATATTCATTCTTACCAGCAATATGATAAACGTCCATTACAGGTGGTAATTCGAAATTCCCACTCTTCTAAATCAAGAGAAGATATTATTTCTTTTCTTTCTGAGTTGAGACATCAGGTCACCCACCTTCATAATATTATCGCTTTTCCGGTAAATGACTTTTATCTTTATTTTTCGTCGATCTTAAAATATCCACCAATAACTCGAATTCATACAAAATCAAATATCTTCCAAAAACCAAAATAGTTGTCAAAAAATCTTATCCACCCAAGAGTTCACCTCAATACCTCTTCTGTCTCTCTAAAGCACACTTAGGGTTACTACAATCATATTCGACGATGTATAAGATCATAATAAATTTTTATGGGGAAGAACACAGATCCGATGTATTTCACTTTCACCATTTTCAGGTAGTTTTAATCTGTATATAAAAAAGGGAATCAATTTATATAAAAAATGTCAACATAATTTAAATATCAATAATTGTTTTTATTTATATGTATTATAATTGAAAATAGAATAAATTTAAAAGATTTCCAAAAAAATAAAAAAAACATCGAAATATGCACTAAAAGATGCAATTTGAGTTGTAAATTAAGCCCTTAAAATAGAAAAATGATGAAATATGCAAAAATATGCACTAAAAAAGTTTCATTTTTTAAACGTTATATCATGAAACAAATTTTGTGCTCTCTTATATATAACATATCATATACATCTGATATACATCATATACGATACATCATATTATATGATATATATCTTATAACATATCATTTACGATCAGCCAGAATAAATATGCAAATGCATACAAATTCTCGCTGTATTTATAATACATTATTATATTATCGTTATAAGTAAATATAGTTAATAGTTGTACTATAAAAACAAAAAATAAACTTTATACTATGTTATGACATTTTGAAATCCATATCTAATTTCTATTCAACTTCACTATTTATTTTATGTGTGGCGTATACGCATTTGTCTACCATTCAGTACCTATTTATACATTGTATTATTGCAAATATTTTATAATAATATAAAAGCGCATAGGTCCAAAGTTCAAATGTTAGAACTGCTAAAGGGAAAGCTGTTGAATATTATTATTTGTACCTATATATCAACAAAAATCAAACAATCACGGTAAATATAATAACATTCATAGTGTGAATGTCATATAAAATAATTATACTTCCATTCTATCATATTAGTAAAATAATATAACTGTTTTTATTGGAAACTTAGGGAAGTGCTAATAGATGGTTTCACTTTTTTCGTCATTTAACTAGGTAACTTGTTGCCCCCAATATCATACTATTGTATAGACCAAGAAAATAAAATATTAAATTATTTCAATCAACTTATTAAACTTCTACAATTTTTTTAGTTTGTAAAAAGAAAATTAATGATAAAATACATATTTTTGAGTAGGTATTTTTAAACTCTTAAATTATTAGTAATTACTCTTTAAGTTTAATTATATGTTTATTATAACAGTAGCGATCTAATGTAGTAGGTATCTAATTTATTGCACCACGTATTTTTGAAATTTTTTTTTGCAAAAAATATAACCATTTTACGCATTTATGAGTTTTAAATTTTCAAGAGAGCTATTTTGTTGAACATATTTTTTAAAACAATTAAAACAAAAAATATTATAATTGAATAAGAATTAACAAATTTAGAGCACGTTATGTTTTTGAATAATTACAGATTGTCATAAAAAATCAGAAGTCTAATCGAGATTGATTAAGTCGAGCATTTCGTGTTTTGCTAGGTAACATAGCTATTATTATAATTATTTAAAAACATAACTTGCTCTAACTTAATCAATGTTTATTAAATTTTAATATTTTTTGTTTTTAAACTGTTTTAAAGCATATGTTCAACAATATAGCTATCTTCAAAATTAAAATTTTTTAAATGCATAAAAAATTGAATCTTATGCCATTCAATCAGAATTTCCATTATTTCATAGTATTTTAAAAAAAACCGCGTTTAAATATACTGATTTTCCATGCTGGTATTGAGGGTGATTGGGACTTTTGGGACATACTGTATATAATATTAATACATTTTCATGTATACATATACATATTATATATATAAAACTATATAAGTATCTTTTGTTCTTAGTGATTTATTATTGACCTTTTACTATTATTGAAAATCTATGTTATCTATGCCTCATCATACCTATGCATTGTAATTTATGTGCCACGTTATTTTGACTAAACTGTACGTAGATACAATACACATAAATGATGTTCAACGTTTTTCGAGCCGTGATATCAGTTTATATTTATGTCTAATTGAAAACGTAAATTTATTCAAATGTAATATTCCTAGATTAGATGAAGGGTATTTGTAGTTTTATTAAATTAAAATAAAATCAGATATTATTATATTATTACCCACTTAACATTGTAATAAATATATGTTATAATATTTATTTTAAATAACTATTAAATAAATTATTTTCTTCGCATTTTCAGGATATAATTATAGCACGTTACTAATATCGGATGATTTTCTCTTTTTTATAATTATTATATTGAAAATGCAATGTGGTACTAAAGCTCATGTGGCATACAATATTGTTTTTGATATAAATGATTTCTCTTATTCGGGATAACTTGATAAACACACAATAAAATTAATATTTGTTATGTTTGAAGTACAGAAATTTATATGGTGTTTTTTTGTTTGCATAATTTCAAAACGAGTACATGCAATTTACTTACATAAATTAGAATTTATCCGAATTTGTATAAATATTTTTATACTAATATTGATCCTACATTTAATTTCAGAACATAAAATGTGTAATATTTTTTTCATAATATAATGGTAACTTATCCGAATAAATATTTGAATAAGATTTACTTTTATATCATTGTATACTTCTTATTATACTTCTTATGAAAAAAATGATGATAAAATAATGTAAATATTATGATAAATAAATGAATTGGATTTATCTAGTTGGTAATAATTTTTTTTTTTTTTTACTATAATTCAGTACAAATATTTTTTTCTTTCATAGGTAACATTATTAAGTAATTTAAATACATATATAGTATATATATATATATACTTATTTTTAAATATTTGAAATTTGTAAAATTTGTAATTTATTACTTATGTCTTATGACTTGAATAATTTAAGAGATTTTTTATAAATGACTACAATAAAAATATTAAAAATAAATTATAGGTCAAAATGTATAAGTGAATACATGTTTAATTATATATTTTTTACATCATCACCACGTCATTATATAATTTGTTTTTATCAAAATTCAGCTCATAAAATATTGTTTAAGAAATTTGATGAAGAATCAAGAACACAGGAAAAAATTTATGAGAAGAATAAAATGTTTTAAAAAATTCAAAATTATATTTATGTAGACGAAAATTAATACAATTTTTTACATTTTATAGGCAAGTTTTTATGTTACTTTCACAATAGTGTACTACTACCATTGAAAATAAAAATGTTTATAAAATATCTAGTCAATATTTACTTGTAATACTATTTTAAACAATATTGTACTAAATGTACAAAATGCAATTAGGTATTTCACAAAATGTAATATGTTAAGTATTTTTTTCGTGTTAATCACATTAATTTGATGATTATTTTAAGTATAAACTAAAGCAAGATATCTATGTTTTATTATAAGTATTTATTGTTTTAAGTTTAGGATTTTATTTTCTTTGTATTTCACTAAATAATATTTTAAAATTTTAAATTTAGAACGTTATTTAATAACAAATTTAATGTTTATAGTATTTCTAAAAAAGTTGACATAGAAATAACTGAATATATCATTTATTACTACATATATCTAAATGCTTAAGAAGAAAATAAAATATTAAAATTCTGCAAATAGTTCAGTGTATATTTTATTGAATTGAAAATATGAAAGTTAATAATAATATTAATATTATTTCTTAAAAATCACAGATTTTTCTCAGAAATAACATATATATTTGTTAAATTTATAATAGATTATATAACAGGATTATTATAGTTCAGAAAATCACAGAGTAAAAACTATTTTTATAATTATAATTCCAAGTAATAATTTTATGATATACTTCCATGGATTATTTTAATATTATTCATTAATAATGCGTAGATAGAAATATATTTTTAATACATTTGTTAAGCATAATAAAATGAAATAAAATTACTTTCATTAACTCTAAAATTACATAAATAATAATTTCCAGTTTCTTACGGTATAATGTTCGGAATTAGGGTACAGACATTTTCACATATCTAATTTAAAAATAATTGAATACTTAAAATATGAACATGATTGGCTTATGCACATTGTATATTTATATATCAAGAGATAGGAAATATAAGTGTATATTATATGCATATAAACAGTGCCCCATGAGTATTTATTAATTTAAAATGGTTGTGCTGGGTTAATATAAATTCCATTATCGTATCGTTTTAAATTAGGAAATTTTAAAGCATAATAATCCGTATACATGAATTTTTTTTAAATAGTTCATCGTACACTAAAAATTATTTATAATAATTTGATGTTTTCTACATCAACAGCAAATATTAAAATAACGTATATTTCTTTCAAATTTTATTCTTACTTATTTAGTTAAGTAATTTTACTAAATTTAGTAATTATTAAAGAATAAATAATACCTAAAAGATTATATAATATAACCGTTGTTATAAAAATATGATATGTTAAAAAACAATTTATAAAACTGAAAATTTATTGTTTTCATAGAAAACAATATGTATATTAAGGTACCTAGTTAAATTTAGATATAAATTTTAAAATAATAGTTTTGTACTTATATTATATTCACACATATAAATATATAATAGAGTTTATCAATAACGATACCATAGAATTATATAATAATTCAAATATATAAGCTCTCAAATAGGTTATATAATTTGTATTAAATAATTTAACTAACAATGAAGTTTTTAATATTTCATTCTTATAAAAGTTTCCGGCATAAATAACAATACACCGCGATTGATATAGTATGCAAAACTAAGTAATGATAATTAAGAAATAATTATTAAAAAAAAGCAGTGTAAAGTAGCATTAGACATAATATTAAGGTAAACCTTAAATTTTTTTTTTAAGTTTTCAATAACTATTTTGTATTCATAATATCACCTCGACATTAAAATTAAAATGGTTAGTTAATATCTGATTTTCAAAATATTATACTTGAAAAATAGGTTTATTACTATGTATAAGTTGTTTTTTAAATGGTACCTACAAAAATACATTTTACATTAATGTATTATAATCGATTTAAATTTAAAAAGTGTGTTCTCTGTAAAATGTAAACAAATAATTGAGTTGAACATTTCCAACAGAATAATATAATTTTTAATTTGTTTTAACTATTGAAATATTACATACTGCAATACATTTATGATATAAGAAGATAATAAAAATTATTATCATTTTTTTTATCTTATTTAAAAAAAAAAAAAAATAAAAAAAAATACGCATAATGTTTCAAATATAATGAATACCTTAAGGCTTAAATACACGATTATGTAACCAATTTATTGGTACTGAGGATAAATAATGAAACAAATAATAGTTAAATTATGATTAGATTATAAACCAAATTTAATTATTTACTTGTATAATTTTATATATTTTCGCTAATAAAAGTATAAAAGTATTTTAATTAAGTAATGTAGTGAAACTATATTATACAAGTTTACCGACCCCCTCAGTGTACATTATTCGTTCGCAAAATGACCTGACCTACTTATTTTTCTTTGTAAGGGCTAAATAGTTTCTGATAGCATATTAAAAAAACAGTATTTTGTAAATAAAAATACATGCTGAAAGTCTCAGTAAGAAGAAATACAATTCTCACCACGAAGTATTTCAATAATGTATTTTATTTGTTTATTTTTTATCAACATTTATTGAAAATACACATGTAAATATTTATCATGGAAATATAATCATAACAATATACTTATACTTATAATCTTTTTAAATGTTTTTTTTTTATTAATTACATATTATTTTTATTATTTAATAATATTAGCTTTATATTGATTATTTTTATTCAAATATGATATAATGTTTAATTAGATTTATACTTTTTAGAGGTTAGTTTACAATTATATTTCTACACATTACGACTAGGATTCATATAATTATATTTTTTTAGAAAAACGATTCAATTAGTTTAATCCAATACATTTATATGCCTACATAATATAATATTCTCGGTGATAATTTAAATTTGTAATTTTTTTTTTTCCTACAAATAATTATACTTATGTTTATACATTATAGCCTGTATACTGTATGTTTTAACTTATACGTATATATTTGATATTTAACAAAATTACACTTTATTCTGACGAATTTTGATAATAGGATTAGGTAAATTTCAACTAACCTTGTATTTTTCAGCTGATATTCTCCATGTGAAAAAGAAATGATGTTATTATCACTGGAGACGTTTGGGTACACAGTGCCAGCTCTACCGAATTAAAATCTTCGAGTTTATAAACATTTAAATTCAGTGTTAAAGTCACCTGAAAAATAGAACAGTTATTAAAATATAATTTACATATACATTTACGTATTTATAAAATATATAAATAAAAATATTTGAATACAATATTGTAAATACTTATAAAAGTATTTCAGATACAAAGCAATAAACGATATTATGATTTAAAAATGTCATATACGTCTTCTAAGACTGTTTTTGTCTGAGTGTTATTTACACAATATTTATTTGGAGATCAATATTTAAAATTATATAACCATTAAAGGCAATAAAAATATTCTCATGCAATATCATACAATTTTTTATTTTTGTACATTTTTATGAAATATGTCAAAATTGCAATAATTTGCGAGCTATTTTGTAGTTGAGAATTCATAAATATTTTGGTATTTATACTTGAAGTTAAAAATTTGAACAAGTTATTAATAAGTTTTTCTACAAACATCTATAAAAACATTTTTAATGAATTATCAGAAAAAAATTTATGAACGTCTAAAATTTAAATTTTTATACAAAATATACCTATCATTGAATTAAAATGCAACAAATCTGTCACAATAACCTATCTTATGAACAAGTTTCAATCTACTCCATACTGTACAGCAAAGTGTTTTATTTCTGAATTCAATAATATATAAATATTAATTATGATTTATGACACTGAAAATAAATGTTCGAGACATTATTACCCCTCACTGTTGTATTTTATCATTATCATAGAAACTTTAGTTTTTCTTGAATTATATATAAGCACTATTTTAAAACTTGAATAATTTTTTTATGAAAATGTGGAAAATAATTCGTTTAGGACTTTTGAAATAAAAAAAATGTTAACGTCTAAAATCAACAATAAATATTTCATTTTCCATTAAATATTTATTTATAGAGTTAATTTTTATGACATTATTAGGTCATTTTAAATTCGGTATCAACGAATTGAGAATGAAATCCTACTTAATGAGTCATTTCATGCGAGATGCCAAATTCTGTTATATTTGTTTTTCCAATTTAAAATAGCTTTCAAGCATGAACATCAAATACTTTCAACCTCATAAATCATAAACTTATACTTGGTATTGTAATTTAAATAAATAAATAACTAGCATATTCATTTTTAAAATTTTAAAACAAACCGTTCCAATATTCTTAGACATTTTTTGTAATTTATATTTATAAATACCTTTTTTAATATTATATACGTAGTATATATATTTTAACGTAATACTTATAACCAGAAAATGAATAAGCTATATATCTGAATTAAATGGCTTATGATTCTAAGTATGAATTCAAATATTTATAATAGCTGAGAATGCAATATAAAGGCAAAAGCTTTAACAAAATCAAAGAACACTTACATTATTTAAACATGATAAAAATTTTTAATAATTCAATCTGATTCAAATATATTTTATACTGAAGTTTATATAAATAAGTATATTTTTAAATAATATTAGTACAACGCATGTATTTATTTTAAGTAAAGGAAGAACATGTTCGGAGCCAACTACATTTTCTACTATAAATAATCATAAGTGCCAAAATATGGTATGTACTACCCTTCGAACAGTGACTTCGGTTGGGTTAATTATATAGCGATAATTTTGAAACTTTCAGTACAAAATATCACAAAGTTTAAAGTACTTTTGTAGTACTTATAGTAATTATAATTTTTTCAACAATATGTCAAACTATTATCCAACAACAATATAACTTTATCTTAAAGAATTGTGCTTTACAACACAGATTTAAGAAAAATTAAAAAAAAATTTTATCATTCAATTAAATCTGTAGTATACCATGTGTAATGTATATAATATATATATATATATATACTTTTATACGTAATGTTTCTAAAAATTATTATTGTTAAATGTTAATAACTTATAATAACTTCTGGGAATCATGAAGTAAAGTTTATAGTTTATAAATAATGACAATGAAAATACATCTTAAATTTACAAATTCAATAAATAGAAAAAATGTATATATGCATATATATACATTGATACATGTATTTATTAGTAAATGAAAATAATGAAAAGTAGCGATTTTCGTTTATATTACGTTATATTACTTTATAGTTTATACAATCATATAGCTTATAGAGTACGCTATCAAATATAACATTAATTTTGAAGTTTTTAAGTTCAGATATAAAATAACAATAAAATCAAAATAAATACATAATATAGAATGGTTATATACATACAAAATGATGTATAATTGTAATTAATGTTTTATAAAAAAAAAATATATGCTTATTTGAACGCGTGACTTAATGTGTAAATAAAAAAAATTAATAGCGAAATTCACTGTTATAGAATATTTGTTAAATAATGCTATACAAATATTTGTATGCCAATGATTCCCTTTATAGTTTTATACATCGTTTTTAATACATTATTTGCACATATTTATTTTTCTTTACGGATGATAAGCGTATCAATAGTTTATTTTTATAGTCTTTTATGATATAATAAATCATAAATAATTTATATCATAAAATAATACCATTTAAATATATAGTTTTGTAAGGTATAATAATTTAACGGTTATATTTTATAATCGGAGCTTCCTGTGGTTATATGTGTCCTTTTTAATTTTATCAACATAGTTTAGTCCTACGATTCTTTCATTATTTCAATGACTAATGGCAATGACAATTCGTCGATTGTCAAGTTCTAATGGGACAAGGTGGTTGTCTCTAAAGGCACTGGATTCGCTGGTTTGAACATAGCCTCTAGAGGTTTTGCTCTTCGGGCAATGTACGATTTTTTCGAGAAAAGGAACCGCCACCGCCCCTTCAAAAATGTCAGAACTCCATTAACTTATTAAGTTCTTGTTAACCAAAACATAATAATTATTATAGAAACAAAAATAGCTCTGATACTAAAATTTCCTTAAAAAAAAAAAATAAATAAATAGCTAGATCCAGTAATACTCCGTATCTGTTCAGTCATCTGATTTTCCGTTCTAATCAACAAATTCTTATTTTATATTAATGCAAGTTGTTACTAAGGTTCGTAATATTGAATTGGTATTAAAATAATTTTTTGTTGGTCAATGTTAGTAATGTAAGGAAGAAAATTCTATTAAAAAATTTCTGGTCTCGAAAAAATTCCATTTTAGAAATTTATTTACAAAATAAATAAATATATATATTTATTACGTACAACTATTTTGTAAATGAAACTGAAAGTAATGATGAGTCTTCACTTGAAGAAGATATTGTAAATTTGTTGAAAAGAAATGAATATGTTTTAACATCAGATTTTGATTTTTAACCCTTTTTAGCGTTCATATTTCAATAATTATAAGAATTGTAAAGTTTTTTTAAAAAAAAAAATTTATCAAATTTCTTATACATTTGTTTTATTGTTTTGAACTTTTGAATAATATTTATTATTTAAGTATAAAATAAAATAAATTGTTTTAACTAAATAAGACTAATAATAAAGAATTGAGTCTATGTCGTCTATTTAAAAAATTATATGTATATTGATTATTATTTATTTAAATTAAATGTACAGATTCCATTTATTATTTAAAAATTAGATCAAATAAGGGAATAAAATATTTGTCTAAATTTAAAGAATAATATTAATTTTTTTATAGCTTATTAATAAAAACTTTTAGTTTAATAAGTTAAATTAAAATTAAATTTTTAAAAACTATATATTTTAGAAATTTCTTCAGAATTAAATTTCTGAAATTTTACATATCTAGTCGCTGTATATCATTACTTTTGGACAGTTGTATTGTTTATTGTATACATTTATTTTATACATTGTTAAATAAATATTGGCATAATATAAATAATCAATATTCACATGATCAAAAGATCTTCATAATAAATACTCTTATGACAAAATGAATCATTGCAGTTTTTAGAAGTCTTTTTAAATCAAAAAAAAAAAAAATTGTTAAATAGTTCAGTAGTTATTTAATATTGTATTTTTTATAGTTATAATTTAGGTTTAAATAAAAACAATTATAAGGTAAAACAAGAGAAGTAAAATTTTTTTTTCACAATCTTAAAATTACGAGAAGTCAGATCTTAAAATGATATCACAATATAACAATTAGTTCAAAAAGAATGAATAATGAGTAATAATTTATTATCAGGAAATAGCCAATAAGATTTAATTCAGTATTTTAAGTAAAAAAAATATACACATGAATGTACCGAAATTGCATATACATTACGCCGTCTCACAAAAATGAACAAATAAATAATGTTTATATTTTTATATCAACTATTTAATATAATTAATAATTAAACATAAATCATACGAAAAATATTATTCTACTATATGTGTAAATTCAACATATTATATACTGTAAAATATTGTTCAGTGGAAAATATTGTAATTTATTTTTGTTCAAAATCGAATGAAATTATATTTACAATTACAAAATGAAATATAACGGTATATAATACTTAACAGCTAATTTTTATTTTTGTTTTTATTTCTAGTTTTACAAAATAATATTAATTGGTCTGTATACATTATTATCATAATATTGTATTATATATATATTTCTATAATACTATTAAAGTGAAAATAATAATTTGGATTTTGATAAAATAATATAAAATAATCGTAACTAAATATATTTATAAATGATTATTTTACATGTGACTTTATGATACTTATATACTCTGGGTAATACCTTGGAAGTGTAGTTTTCGATAAAAATAAACATATGAAAACTAGGTATATTGTAATAATATAGTAAATATTTATTAATTTTAAGCTTTGACAACTATGGCCATTAGCTTAGAGATAGGTACGGTTAGTAACTACCTTTGAGACACTCACATATTTATGTTGCATGGTTTTGTCACTAAAAATACGGATGGTCACCTATCCGGGAACTAACGATGCCTCGACGTCGGATGTGCTAAAAATTAATCAGCGACTGTGACTAATCATTCTTTCACATCATACCAATATAGTAAATATTAAGTATGATACATTTATCTCATTATAAATTATATTGATTATATTTATATTTAGTATTTATTATCTGTTCGATATAACCATTCAAGGGTGTTATATAAAATAAATTAATAAAATAAAAAAATAATTAAACATTATACAATAGCATACCACTCAATAATAAGGTATTTTATAATTTTTTTTTTTTTTTGTATTATAAGTAAAAAAACTTATCTAGGTTGGTACAAAATAAAAATGAAAATAATAGTCATTTCATAATTGTAATTATTCATTTATCCACAGGCAGAATTTATTTATAAGGATTGCTTGAAGGAACCTAGATTATCATTTATACGACTGGATTCAATGTTTGAGTTGTTACATTTTTATAAATTGTGATGCAATAAACCTTTATTTCTGAGTACGGGTCTAAGCAAAATGAATGATTTTCTTGAAAAAATGAATACTTTAATAATTTCAACATACTTAAAAAAAAACATTTTATGTCCAGTATCCAAAATGGTTTATATGAGATTTTATCATCATGAAATAATACGCTTATACCGTAATAATTGCAAAAACCAAAAAAAAGTTCATAAAAAATGTAAACACCTAATTTTAACACAATAATTTTTTTTTATTGCTTCTAAAATTAATACAAATAGATAGAGGATATGAAATAATTCAAAAATAATAATTTAATAATTTTAAAAGTATTTCAAAAAGTATGAATGAATTTTAAAAACACGAATCACAATGATAAAACATTATGGTGATAAATACTTATAAATTATAAATCACAGCTTTGTTAAAATTATGGCGTTTAAAAAATCAATTTAATAAACATCAATTATAAAGTTTTTATCCATTTTCGTATTTAATTTATTTATTAAATTTGATATTCATTTTTCTAAAATATATTTTAACAATTTTTGTGATATATTTCTATCTTCTATCACATTACTATATATTGTATATATCGCATAATTAAGATACTCTAAGATACTGTCTCTTTTTTCCTTTAGTATTTATAATTTGTAAACATTATTTTGTAGAATCTGCATAAATATAATGAACTCTACCTTATAATTAATTAATTTACAAATATAAGTAAAGGAAAATTATTTTAAAATGTATTATAGAATATTTTTTTCATATAAGTTATGCCATAATTTTTCCTAATTTAAATTGTAGATATGTTAAAATATTAATACTATAATTTTTATTCAGAATTTATCACTAAAAGTGAAATTTGAATTATGGTTAATATATAACATAATCTATAAACATTAATATAAGTATGCATTAGAAATATTCAAATAAACTAAACAATTAATAATACGAGTTCAATTTGATTCATGAATGTGTAACATTTAATGTAAGTATTAGTTAATTGCAATGATAATTATAAATAATATCGAAATTGAATTGTTCTTAATTTTATAGAATAGCTAATAAGACTGTACGCAAAAATTAATTTTCGTAAATCTATTACGATTGATTAAATAATCATATCTACTTACTGAATACATTTTTAATATTGTTACAAGCATTTCAAACATAAACCTGACTTTTAAAATGGACGATTAATTGTTAATCACATAAGCGCACAATAACCAACAGTGGTCTAGGTTCAAATTATATTATGTATTAACTAAAAAACATACCAAAGTTAGACACATTGTAAAACATATATATAATTTATATGAGATCTTATTAACCGTGAACTTTATTACTTAGTATCGATATAGAAATGTACCAAAATATACTATCTGTCGGGGTAAACTACGTATATATTATGACCGTGAGAACGCAACGTGTGCGTTTCGAGCCTAGTAAATGAATACGATTATGGAACAAGTGTATTTCATCCCGTTTATTTTTCGCATTCTTTATTTTTTTAACTTTTGGTCAATCTGTATCCATCCAAAGTATGCCGAGCGCCGAGGAATTTATATGTAGTGGTTATGGTGGCGAAAAAAATTTACGGTTTAAGTGAGCCCGAACACGGAGAAAAATAGCAGCAGTAGCAGATTCAGTACGGTACATAGTATACAGAATCGTTGGCAAAACTTCGCGGTCGAGGTGGTAAACTGGCGATGGAACGGCAGCGGCAGCGGCGGCGGTCGCGGTTGCGAGCGCATGTATAGCTTCATTGCGCGTTGCCAGTCTGATCAGCCGTAGAGGCGTAGGCGTTTTCCGGACACGCCGGTCGATTTTTTCTCCTCTCTCGCTACTACCATCACCACCACCACCACCACCACCACCACCACCATCACCACCCGTTCAACTGTTTTCTACCCTTCTATGACCCTACCTCACTCATAACATTCATGTTGCCAAGCCGCCACATTTTAGCGGATCTTTATACCTCTCGTCCGACTAAAATAAGGACTAAACGTACAGTGTCACATTACAACGACGGCGATGGCAATGACGTGCTCGTCTCAGTTTAATCCATTTTTTTTTCTTTCATCCGTTCCAACTCCACAACGCTATTCCACTGCTTGTCATCATCATCATCATCATCATCATCATCGACGTCCATAAGTCATCAATCGGTTCACGTTGTACTGATGGGTATATAAAGTTACAAGGTTATTTTCAATGCACAACGTCCGTTTTCTCAGTCAGTTTTTTTCTGCCATTTTTTTATTAATGCGATTGTATAATATTCTACGCTCACATGATAAGTTATATTTTATTTTTAATTTGACCCATTAGTATTTTTAGTACGATATATTTTGTTCTCCAACATACGTGTTTTCGTATACTCGGAACGATAGTGAAAAAAGTGGATTTAGACTTTAGAAATCATTCTTTACCCCATCCCTTATCATTTAAACTTTGGTTACAAGTACAACATACGCAGTAGTATAGACATAATCTATGTGCATTAATGAATATTATACAAATCATCGTTTATAAATTGCTACTGACGAAAATGGTTAAATTTGAACATGTAATATGTACAAGTACTTTGATTTTTAAAAAATCTCCCCAAAGATGTGATGAGTGAGAATAGGTGTCGCGTGCAAGCATTGAAATAACGAATAAATCTGTACTGAACTGTGGCCGCCGTAGCACAAGTACTCCTGATTGATTTCAGAACTGGGATAGGATAAATAATATACAAATACAATTTTTACAAATACACTAACTACGTTGATGATTATACGTGAATAATTCACTCATGCGTTGTACATGTGTGGACATGAGTATTTTCCACGGTGTCGAAACGCTTTATGCGCACTATCGATGAAACAATAGCCCGATAACTATATATTGTGTACGTGTATGTACGCACTGATTTTATCACCCACCAGACACTACCATTGACTTTTCCGAGCAGAACATTAAACGCGTAATCAGTGTATCGTGTATACACACACCCACACACAATCATGTGTTACATAATACATAAGCGTGGACGCGCAAACGATGGTGGATCAAATATTCACACATTTTGTTAGCACTTTATCAAGTGATTTTTCTAATATAAATAAAAAAAAAACGAACGATGGTCGTCGTATGCGACGTTATAAATATTTTGAATTTTCATAAATAACATTTTATAATTAATATTTTTTAAATAGACAATTACTTCTCCAAGTTACAACTTTCTGTAGACGAGTACAACATATGAATCTAGGTAATAATACCCAATGAGAATTGATTTACCGTCTGTATATGATGAAGGATGAGTATATTGTGGTACTGACGGGTTTTAGTTTCAATGGGAAAATGTACTGACTGTATGTATGTGACGCATGATTGATTTTTACAATTTTATACTGTACTAGTACGTACTATGCTTTATGATTTACCCAGAAACGATGATGAATATAAATGTATCCCAGATGTTTTCTTTCACCTTATAAATAAAAAAAATAACATTTTCTTGTGATATATTGTATTCGTGGAACGTCCATATTATTATATAAAAACATGCTATAATATAGAGCAGAAACAAAACAGAGAAAACGTATTTAGAAATAAAGACATGGCATTATTAATACCTTAATCAGTATTTTATACATACCATAGTATATACTATTTTTTTGTAATGCACAAAATTAATTATATCGAAACGATTATAAAGAAAAAAGATATATTCATCCTCAATAAGTTCTCTAGTTTAATAACAGGAGATATGTAACACTATAAATCATATCTAGATTTATAATTTTGTTAAAAATAGTCTTACAGATTTCAAATAATATCACATATTTACGAGTAACTACATTATTATTTCATTAATACAAATACACTAATAATATACATTTTGCATTATTATTGTATTAATTATTATCATAACTGGTATGTATTTCATTAGATAAATTAAATTCCTAAAGGCTATATTATTATTATACAATATACATATCTACTCAATTGTAAATCATATTAAAATTTGACTTACGTGAGAAATGTTATATATACTATGTATGGTTAAACAATAATTTGTCGTTTCTGTTTCAGTAAAAAATTTCATGGAGAATAAATCTGTATTAAAAGTTTCAAATTTTTTGTAACAACAATTATTTTATTATAAATAAGACGTGAAGGATCAATTTTAGAGTTTCTCACTATTGTTTTCCTGATGTAAAATTAAACCGAAAAAAAGATTGGAAATAATATTGAACCTAGTCAAGATGTTTATACATTTTTATCAATTTTTAACAATGGAAGTATAATTTTTGTAATATAAAGTTTATCCTAAGCTTTATAACTTTATGATCAGGTCGTAATTTTATTCAACTTTTCTTATTTATAAGTATAAAACTATTTAAAAGTCCAAATACCATAACTGGTCACTGATAAACAACTACACTTAAACTTATTTAATTAATTAATAATGTTTAAACATAATTTTAGATTCTGAACAGAGTGATGGAATCTATTGATTTTAAAATAATGTGTGTTTTTTTTTTTTTTGGTCTGACGACACCTTTTTGGGCAGTAAAAATGCTTTGATTTCTTAAACAACAACTTTTCTGAAAGGAAAGTGAATGTAGATGGTATTTGGGCAAGTTAAAAATTCAACTTTTTCAATACTTTGTCGAAAAAAACGACAAAAAAAATTACGAAAAAACGGGAAATTTTACGCAAATTTAGGTTTTGACAAAATACATTTTTTTAAAATGCTCTAACTCAAAAACAAAAAATCGCAAACACTTGAAATTTTTACCAATTCTTTATGTTGGCTTTTTCTATATATGATTAAGTCTTCAAAGTATATTGACTTATTTATAGACAATTTAAATTTTCGATTTTTGTAAGATTTTTTTTAAATATCTATAAAATTTATTTGGCTGTCCAAAAACTCTTGAAAATTTAATACAAGTTTTATTATAATTTATACTTATCGTAACTAAAAATGATTGAAGATCGTTTTACTCAAATTACTTTTATAATCCCATAGATTTCAAATTTGTATAAAATATGTTAAAATCACGATGATTTGCTAGTTATTTTGTAGTTAATAATTCATAAAAATTTTTCAGTTTATACTAAAGGATTAAAATTTTAACACTGGGTTATTCATAAGTTACTCTTTTAAAACCTATAAAACAATTTCTACTAGACTTTAAAAAAAATATTATGGCCGTTTGAAATTTAAATTTTTACGAAATTGCATACTATTGCATTTCAATTTAAATGTAAAATACTATACTATTATATACCCATTTTAGACAAACATATCATCTTCAATTAGAATAGTTATTCGTATAGAATGATACCTATCATTGAATTCAAATTTAACAAATCCATTGTAATGACCTATCCTATGAACGAGGTGCACTCCACCCTCAAGTGTACAGCAGAGCGAGGCCCATTCGGTTCTTTTTACACATCTTCGTCCTGAATAAAATTTCACATTTATTAGGGTTTTAATATTTCAAGAAATAAGGCATTTATTGTCAATGTTTTTATAATTACTTTAAAATTCTAATAAAATATGAATAATAAAAATACTGTATATTATTTCATTTTTATTTTTTTCTTGGTTGATCAGACTTTGATTAGACACAAAATTAAAAAAATTGTAAATAACAAAATCAAAACAATAATAAAATTCTTCAGTTTGGATATCCATTAATAAAAAGGGGATTTCTGAGTAAACAATTTCGTTGTTAAAAGAATCATAAGAAATAATTCAAATATTTTAATACATATTTATACATATTTACATACATATACAGTCATACAGAGTAGGTATCTCACCGAGATCTAACAAACGCAATAACTTTTGTTTTAATCGGTATTTTTTAATTTGAATTATTATATATAAATTAGTGGTGGGCATGGATTATTCGGATTTATCAAATCCAAATTTAGTGAATCCAGATTTGACAGGTTATCCGGAGTATCCGGATTATTCAATTCAATTTTGCTGTTCGATGACTCATTTTTAAATTCTAATTATATTTAAATTCATTAACATACATTTTTGAACGAGTATATTATATTTCTGATGCATTCAACTACCAGTGTTGTTTTGTGTTTAGCAATAAAAAAAATTAATTAATCTGAATAATCCGAATAATCCGGATACTACGGAAAATCCGGATATAAATTTAATTCAAATCCGGATTTGAATATTCGGATATTCGGAAAATTCAGATATTCGGATTTGATGCCCATCCCTAATATAAATTGTAGATGTTTGTATTACACGTATAATATAAACTTTTTTATGTTCCGATAACAAAAAATTCTGAATTTAATTTAAATTTTTACTTTAAAATCCAATATAGCCATTTTAAAGCTAATTTATTACTACTTACGATTATTAGTTAATTTTATATCATTATTTTAAATCAACAAAAATTTCAAAAGTACGTTCATGGTCTTGGAGTATAAGAAAATCACTGTAAGAAAAATAGTTGAATTTTACCAAACATTAAAATATTTTAAAAGTTATCAACTAATAATAAATGGCAAATTCGCAAATCAAAATTTTTCTAAAAATTTAATTTGTAAAATGATTTTTGTTTTTTTTTTTAAAAAAAATTTTAAATACAATTTGAAAAATTATTTAATTAAAATATTATACTATTATTGTAAAATTAAAAATATTTTTATTATAGCAATGAGATATAATAATTATTTAAAAAGAAAAAAAAAGAACCTTTAAATGTTGAGCAGAACAAAAGTTATTGCATTTGTCAGATCTCCGTGGGACAGCCTCTATATATGTATAATATTATATATATTTATATAGAGAGCTATTTGTTGTTAAACTATTAAGTATTAATCATTTATTGCTTAACATTAACAAAAGAGCGCAAAATATTAAATCATTTACAGTTACTAATTAAGTTACTCTTTTACAATTTTTACTCTACACTTATATTTACTTTGTAATTAAAAGGGTTTATTTTTACATATTATGAAAGTGTATGGCAATGAAAAATATAACATTCAATTTACAACTTATTTTTATATTTTTAATCCATTCACGTACATTCAGTAGCATTTTTTAAAATTTTCTGCGAAGTGGTCTAAGATATAGATAAGTTTATAATATTTTAAAAGTACATATGGGATGAATTAATAATTATATTATTCCATTATTACTATAGAAATAAATTAAATTAATTTTTTTAATGATAAAGATAAACGTCTTTTTAAAATAACAACAGATTTATCCTAAGTTACTTATTAAGTTACTTATTACAAACATTAAAACACATAATTAATATTCTCTGTACCTACAGAATAAATCATTTATGAATTTATGACTTTTAAAGCATTATTTTTGTTCCGGGGGAGTCAAAACTAGGACTTCTCCCCTCCCCTCAAATATACGTCCTTTGCATAATGTATACATTATATCATCAATAATTTTAGTAGATTCCCAGCATAATAACATAATTTACCTATACAAATTATTGAATATTTTTTGCAATGTTTGGTCAACTTTTTTTGGTAAGTTATAAAATAGATTTGTGAAGGATCTTGTATTCAATTTTCAAGTTTAAATTTAGAGTTTAAAATATTGGAATTTATATCAATTTTTAACTTCAACAATAAAGCAGATTTTCACAATTTTGGTTGTATAATCGAAAATTTCTGAAAGGTAACTACGAAAAACCTTAAATTCTATATAATACTTCAATAGTTATAAATTTTCTAAAAAATACAATTTTCAGTACTTCTACTCATTAAAAGTTTCAAGTATATAGTTAATATGAGTTATTCTGCTAATTTTTTAATTTTTAGGGTTAAACGATTTATAAAATAAATCTTTTATATTATAATCAAAATTTACTGAATAATTAACGTATAAATAATAACGTATAAAAATAATATTGCGAAAATTCCAAAAAAAATATTGTACCTAAAAATATTTAAAAATAGCACAGTTAAATTCTAAATAATTTCACAATCAACCCTCAAGAGTTATAATTCTAGAAATTTGGTTAAAAATCAAATTCATAGAATTATTATTTTTTGAATAACAATGAAAATATTTAAAAATAATATTTTTTTCCTAAAACTGTATTCCTATCATGTTAATTTTGTCGGTTTTTTTTCTTTCTAATTTATTTTAGTTTCTGGATATTAATGAAAAAAAAATTAATAGAACAAATGAAAGATTATATCACAGTAAAATCAATACCATACTTTATAAGCATTAAAAATTAAATTTTGATTATATCGGTTGTTTCGGAAAAATTTGTTGAACTATTGGGATAGTTCAACGAATTACAATAAGTTATTTTATTATTTTTACTTATTAACCGTAGAAAGAACTGGGATACTAATATATAGGTAAGTTAAGGATATTAGATAAGTTATATTACCATTAAAATTTAAACTGTACATAATATTATAATAATAATTTTATCTCTTATTGTTAATCAATAAAACCAAAGTTTTTATAAAAGTCTGTTTAGCCAACCTGATACCACAGACCATTATTACCTTGTATTTATAATATATTGTTATACAAACTTATTTATACAATCTTTAAACATAAAAAGGTTAATTTAATCGTCCTCATCCACTCAGGATTATTTTATAAAATTATTGGTACATTGATTTTCAATTTATCAGCACAATAATTCATCTACATCAGTCATCCATCCCAATATCTCATTCGGCTCCTGTATCTCACTCCTCTTTTTTTAGTTAATTATACTTTTCTAACAATTAACAAATACATTGATATGTGTGGGTAGAAAGTGAGAAAATATTTATATGCTTAATAAATTTAGTTAATTTATTTTAAAACTAATTGAACATTTACATTTAAAAAAAAACGGAAACTCGTTCTGCTGTACAGTATAGGAGTGAAATGAATCTTAATCATAGGGTAGGATGTATTAAATTTGAATATAATGACAGATATCATTACATACGATAAAAAATTCTAAACGGAGATAATTTGTGAGTCTAGAATATTATATTATGTATTTAAATTTTAATATTATGTTAATATTTGCTATTCAAGTACTTATAAAAAATAATTATGCATATGGATTTTAATAATTTTTAAATGACAGTAAGAACAACCCATATGGAATTTCTATTTAAGTTTCAAATATTCTATCTTGACAAAAAATTTTTATCAATAATTTAAAAATAAAAAATAAGTCAAATATTTCAAATACCTATACTAAAAGTTTAAAAATTAGTAAAATATTTTGAATATATAATTATTATTATTCAAAAGAAAATTCTAAAAAGTGGTAAAATTCTCAAGCTTTTATGTCTTATGATTTTTGAATAATAACAAATATCTTAAATCAATTCAGAATAATTCGTTATTTTACATAATTTGTAAAAATTTAAATTTCAGACTTTCATACATTTTTTTCTCAAAGTCCGGTATTGTTTTTTTTTATACCTAGTTGATATTTTTGATAAAATTATGTTATAATTTTTAATTTAAAATATAAATACCAAAAACTTTATGAATATTGAACTACAGAATAACTTGCAAATTATCGCAATTTTGACATATTTCATAGAAATTTGAACTTTAAGTGTTTATAAAGAAAACTCATGACTTATGAATTTTGGTTATTTTAATTGAAATATGTACAACTTAAGTATAATAGAACTTGCATTAAATTTTTATGAACTTTTGAGCAGTCAGATTTTTTTTATCTTAGAAATATTTAAAATTTCAATTTTATATAAATAAGTTAAAAATAGTCGAAAGACTTCTAAAACTTAATCGTGTATAGATAATATAAATATTTGGTTACAATTTCAAGTATTTACGGTTTTAGCTTTTGAGTTAGAGCAAAATAAAATAATTTATTCTGTCGAAAAGTGGTTTTGCGTAAAAATGCTCGTTATTCTGTTACTTTATTGGGATTTTTTTCTGCCGCTTTTGAAAACTATTTACTACCTAAAGTACCAACTAGATTCACTTTCCTTTCAGAAAAGTAGCAGAATAAGAAAATCGGAACACTATTACTGCACCAAAAAGTGATGTCAGATACAAAAATAAATAATAAAACAGTAAAACACACATCATTGTAAAATCAATACATTCATCACTCTGTTTAGAATCTAAAATTTAAAAATAAAACGATCGAATAAGATTATCTTATCAGGATTCAAAATTTTATAATTTATTATAAAGTAAAATGTTATGTAATACTAAAAATATTACTAATGTACATATTATTCAATTTAATTACATCGGATATCCTCCATAGTACATATACACATATATACGTTATATATCATTATTATTAAAGTATTAATAAAATTAAATACGTTTTTAATTATAAATACAATAAACTTTGCATCATGATTATATATGTTATGTGAAATATAAAGGTAGGTAGCTTCTGCTTAAAATATCGATTCCACCGATTTAAGATCAATTTCGCAGGCTAGATTTCATAGAAATGCTTACATCAAATCTTCCGAGAAGAATATTGTAACCATAGCTGTAACCTTGGGAATTTAAAATATATAGTTTTATTTTATGTATTTAAAATAATAGAATAATTACAATTTACAATTAATTATTAATATAAATAATAATAAATGTAATTTTTAATAGCCAATGGGCAATGGGGTAAAAACTGATAAGTCCATGACGGAACAAGTTCATTAAATATTATGAAAATGTATACGGTATACCTAAATAATAACTCATAAAATAGTGATCAAAATTATTATTGTAATTATATCAAGAAATATTTTTTGTAACATTTGGATGGTTTTTTTGTATATTTTAAAATTATTTAATATATTTATATACTATAAGTGACCATGTATGATATATATATATATGAATTATCTAACTATATTTGGCATTTAATGAATATTTACATTTTACTAAAAATATAAAATATTATAAATGAAAATAATCTATGAAATTATAACTGGTATAATTATAAATTTAGGTTTGTTGATTTTCTACAATTTTAAACTTATTATTATATTTTGCCATCATTATCATCACGTGAAAATAGGAGACGTTGGTATCGATGGTTTATTTTTATGAATAGTAGCCGTCGATATATGGTTTTTTTTTCAAAATCAGAAGTTCCTGCGAAATCTATAAAATCCAAAATTTTATCGTCATTTAAATGATAACAAAAAAGGATCTTTTAAAATGTATCAAAAATAATTTTATATTCATAAACACGTATACGTTAGAATATCAAATATTTACTAATTTACATACATATACATTTTATACAACTTTTCATTACAGTTATATGTTTACACATTAGATAAGTTTTTTAATCATCATTATTTTCCCAAAAATTCATATTAAATGTCTTTAATTAAGTCATATATTCTGGGTACTAGGTTCCAAAGATTATATCTCAATACTACGTTTTTGAATGATTTTCAAACATCTATTATTGTATGTAATTTTAACGTTACGTTATTGTTTTTTACAAATTTAATTTTATAAAAAAATTAAAACATAGTATTTCAAGTGAACTACTTATTCAGAGTAATAAATTCATTCTACCTTACTTTAAACCTTTACCAACCCCATTACCAGTATACTATCAAAAGAAAATAATGACTAAAAACAAATACACCAAAACATTTATTTATGTTATTAATTATTATATATTAATTTTAGTTTAATAATAATACCGATTAAAATACGTATCTATATGTGGTCTTTAAATAGTGAATAAAAGCAACTACTAAAAATTACGTTGTTAAATGTATAGCAAATTCGTTTTTGCGAAATCCATTTTGGTTATTTTGTTAACATTTATTAAGTTATAATCTAAGAGATGTCGGCAATTATTTGTTATCAGTTATTGATATAAAAATAATTTATCTTTAAAATGTTATATTTTAGAATTGTTGACTGATGAGTTGATGAAATAATATTCAAAGAACTTTGATAAAGTGAAAAGTTTATAGAACATATTAAAAGAATCTTGAATTTCCAATCTAATGAACTATAGTATTCTTTTACAACTATAGTTATTTCTATGCCAGATAACAGACTATAGGTTTTAATTATTAAATGTTAATTCATTACATATTATTTTCACTATGCAAACATGTACAGTGTCCCATGAGGATTTACTAATTTAAAGTTATGACCTAATGGATTTTCATACTACCGACACCTGAAAATTGTAAATTCTCGTGGGACATCAAACACCCTGTATATACAATAAAGTTATGTAGCCAATAACATATTAATTTGAATTATGCACATCATATTTATTTTTATGATACATATTGATCAACCAGAAAATATTAATTTTAATTTAAGTATTAAAACATAACAATGAAGGTAATTCGTCATCCAACTAAAGTCTAATATTTGTCCAAATATAGAATTGTATCTAAGAACATCATATTATTAATAATTATTAAATCGATTAATGACTTTGCAAAATTATTTTTTTTATCAAATGGCTGAATTTTTCCATGATAAAAGAAAAACTAGATTCAATAAATGTCTAAGGTTAGTAAAAATTTTATGAACACAATTATTTGTAATCAAAATATGTCTATTAGACCTTTAAAATTAAAAGTAAAATGTAAGATTAATGAAGTATATGATAAAGACTTAAATCTTGTCAATGTGTTCTAATATGCATTGAAAAAGCTTAATTAAAAGACTCGTTTTTACAGAGATTTTACAAAATATAATTAACTATAATATAATGTTTCCTTATGTTATTAAAATGAAAATCTGTTGATATAGCTTGTGAACACCATTTTCATAAATTATATCAACAGTACTATATCAACTATAAAGTTATATTATACATTTAAACTTTGATTCATAGTTATACTTTTATATTTTATAATTTATGCTGTTATTATTTTATCTCTTTGAAAAATTGTAGTTATAAATATTTTTCGAGATAACAGTTTATCACAATTAATAAATCAATATATGCTTGTGTATAATATATATTACATAATCAAAGCATTATTATTTATGGGCAACTATAAGCTAGAGCCTGGAGCTATTCTTATAGATAATAATATAGCGTAATTTATTTTTAATAAATTACGTCA
Source organism: Chaitophorus viminalis (assembly GCA_025469195.1). Taxonomy (NCBI): domain Eukaryota; kingdom Metazoa; phylum Arthropoda; class Insecta; order Hemiptera; family Aphididae; genus Chaitophorus; species Chaitophorus viminalis. The sequence goes on from JAIPRK010000013.1 coordinate 78,330, forward strand.
TATTATTAAGTGTATAAACTTAATTAAAATAATTTTAGTTTCTTATGTAACTTAAATTTACTAATAGTTGCTACACAATATTCCATAAAATAACTTATAAATTCGATATTGTTATTTTTTTATTAATTGAATGAATCATAATAATTGAAACCATTTATAAAGTGAATATTTTTATCTTAAATCAAAGTATAAGTACATTACATATTTTCTATTATAACTATTATATATTGTTATAATCAAATTATAAGTAGTGTAATAGGTATATTTATTTAAAATGTATTATGTACCTTTAATGGTATGCTAATTAACTAGTGTGATATTATGATCAAACAATATATGATAATGTTTGTACATTCTTAGTATTATTTTTAATTTCAGTTATAAAATAAAATGATAGAGAAAGTTTAATTTCTAAACTATATTAATATATTTTAGATTGTAGTAAATACCTTTATTTTAATATGACTGAATAATAAAATTATACATAGAAGATATATTTACTATTTAATGTGTTTAAAATAATATATATATTTGAATTCAAAATGCTACGATACATGTATATGCACATACTGCGATTATGCACATACTTCGCTCAATGTTCATACAAAAACTAATTTTAATAAGTAGATTTAATTATATTGATCGAAAAAATAAATTTATGATATAAGTATAGTCTAATATCCAAAGAGATTATTTTTGTTCAAAAGTATTAGTGACTATATGAATTTAATTACTTTCATGAATGAAACAAATTTTTCATTATATACTAACGAATATATGAATACAAAGTAAAAGTTTGTATTTTCAAATTCAAATTTTTCGTTTCTTCCTTCATCTGTTCTTTGGCACGATTCCATACAGAGGGTCAATACTTCAAAGTCAGAAACATAAATAGGTATCTTCTAATATAATTATGAAACCCTATTAATAAGACCTGCTATTATAATCCGAGCAAGGATATAACATTATTCTATAATATGTCATTTGACCTGAAAATCAAACTATAGTAGAACTTAAATTTAACAATTAGCAATTACTAATTATTATAATGTAGTTAAACTGTTAAGAGAGATTTTAGATAGATAAATATAATACATATATTAGAAAACTTTGTAAGAATTTCCCCCCCCCCAAATTAGCTGTTGTTTTCCAAAACAAATACAAAATGATTTTACAAATCAATCCATAAATTAATATGTATGTAGGTATATTATACTGCCAAGAAAAATATAGCTTTATTTCTATACCTACTCAATCAATCTTAATTTTCAACTATAAAAAGTTATCTTCAAATATGGCTAACGTAGAATGAAGTAGATAACTATTGCATAAAAAAGGAATATTTACGAATCCATAATTAGTCTACGAACAGGTCATGTATATATATTATGTATAAAAGTTAAAAATCTTTTAACACCTCAACTATAATTTATTAATTATGATTAATATATAAATTATTATTAGAAAAATTATATATTAAACCAATTTATAAACTACGCCATACAACCACTTTTTATTGATTATTTTTATAACGAGATAAACTTATGAATTATGATGGTATACTTTTGGAAAAAACCCTACTAAAAATCAATATAGACGGTATATAAATAATTTTACTCTCCAGAAAATCATTTTACTATCCTGTTGAATTTTTTGATAACGTTGAATTGTTTAAATATAATTGTAATACTTAATAAAAATGTCATACAATATTATGAAGTAAAATACCAATAGTATAGTATATTTAGAAACAATACAATAAACGATCAGTAAATGTTTTAGACTTTAGGCAAGTTTTGTTATTTATTATCAATTTGATAGAAAGTTGGAAAGTTTTGCAGTTGAAAGTAGGCATTCCCGTAGAAAACCATCTGAACCGAGAAGGAACATGTGTGACCTTAAACGAAAAACCACGGAGCTCAATAATACCAATTTTGAGGAAAATTATAGTTTCAAAAATAAAAGTTGTTATGCAAGATTCGTCAGACATCAAAATATTCGTTCAAAATGAATATCTGTGAAGTAGAACAACGACATGACTTCTTTGCGGTACAATAACACATTCGTAATAGGAATGTCATGGTGTGTCTATATAAAATATAAATAGTATTCTTTTTCTACTAACGTCATTATACATAAAATATATTCCTCAAAATTATAAGTTACATTATTGTTTTCATCATATAATTATTTGCTTGTAGTAAAATTTTACAAGAAAATCCATGTAAATACAATCTAGCAGTTTTTCAAAATCTATCAGGTATAATATTGTACAGTTACATGTCCGTCAATGATAATTATTTTCCTATTATCACAAATCACTAAAATATATTGAAATTTGACGATCGTTAAAGCATAGTATTTATCCTCTTTACTTTAATTAATAAACGGAAGGTGAAGAAGATATTTAAAATGTTTTTCAACCATCAGAGTCCTCTCCTCGTATTCATCCCATCAAATACACATGCACACACACACACAATATTACATTACACAAACCTATACAGTTATATTCAACAGAGCATATTATTATAGATGGTGTCTAGTTTACGGAAGCGCAAATACCTTTAGTTAAATTTCTTCTTGTGTGCGTATTGACAAAACGCACATAGATTTCGTTAATATACTATATATATATATATATATAATTCGTAAATAATCAGTTAAAAGGTACTACCGGGTGGCCTATTGAAACTCGACGTATTTGTAACGCGTATAAAACGATATATCATGTACGTATACGGGAGCGGCATGATATCGAAAACGTATATAAGTACTAAAGTACATATTATTTTACACACATAAAACGACGTGTACGTAAAACTATAACGTTACGCAGAGAGAAACCTTTGCGGTACGTGTGTGTATCGGGGTCCTTTACCGTTGTACCGGAGATCTCTATTTGACGGACACTTTCAAAAGTACACGCACTGCAGTGTGAAGAACATTACATGTCGCCAATAACGCCCTCGCGCACAGGGTACATCATAATACGGTATACCGAATTCCCATTGTCACCCGTCGTGCTGCAGCAGTTTGGCCGAATAACAAATCACGTGTATACCTACCGTCCGTCCTCCTCTGCCGGAGACCGTGACTTTTACGAACAATACAAATAATATACGTATATAAATATATATTGACCGCACGTCCATCGATTATTTTATTTTAACTTTAATTTTATTGTATAACAATACGGGACGTGCCCAAATTACAATATTGTAAATTTATATAATATGTACAAAACTTAATAATATAGTAGAGCTGATGGATCCTTATTGATTATACTCATCATGCGACGTATAACGGCTGGTTTTTAGCATAATACATTCAGGCAAGGAAAAAATATTTAGTAGATGAGAATTAAAAGATGGTTCTTTGAAGTGAATTTGAGCTAATAGTTCGGGAGAGTCAATAAGGCCATCGATAAGCGTTTGAGGAAAGTCAAATTAGCTTCAAGTCTTCCGTCAGCTAATGTATTTAAGTCAAGCCGATGCACACCTGGAGAATAATCATGAGATGGGTGATCAATTATTGTTAATGTGTACGTTGCAAAGTTCAGAAACTTGTACTTTGAACACGTTCAACTTGAACCATACCACAAGCAGTAACTGTATTATTTTGTTGTAACGTCGTTGTATTATTATAATATGACACACACACACACACACACACACACACATATATGCACGTTTACAGGGTGGTCGTATACTTACGGGGCAATACAGTGGCGGAACGTTTGGCGACGCGCCTGTTTCGTACGTGCTGTACGGCTGCTGCTGCTGCTGCGACGACGGACGGACAGATGTTCGCGTCACGGCAGCGGCGGCGGCGGCGGGCCCGGAAACGGGTTGCGACCATCGCCGGATCGCGGCGGGACGAACGGACGGACGGACGAGCCCCGATTGTCACCAGTTTTACTACACGCGCGCGCACAACACCAACGGGACAATAAAAATGATCAACTTTTCACCGCACCGTACACGGATCCGACGGGCACACGCGATCGCCGTCGATCGAAGAACTGACGATATTATAATATTATATTATGCTGCACCACCGTCACCACCGCACCGCCGCGGCACGAGCGAGTACACACGGCAATCACACGCGGGCGTCGTCGTCGGTTGTGTTTCGATGATGATTTCTTTGCTCGACAACGCAATATTGCCTACGATCGCCACCGTTAACCGGCCGTCACTGAGATCGCGCACATACCGCGGATATACGACACGCACAAACACAATATAAATGAATACGTTACGAAAAGATTTAAAAAAAAAAAAAAAAAATTCAAAAAACCAAAAACCGATTAGTATATTATCATTACTACGCTATGCTGCAGGTATACCTCCTATATATGTAGTATACACATTGGTGGTGACCGCGCACGTACGGCAGATGAACAACAGCGGTGACGGCGGCGGTGGCGGCGGCGGGCTACCGTGGATATAATAATATAATATTATATATTATAATAAATATAATACTATAATATTATAAAAAATATTACCATATACGCGTGGAACGACGAGATCGACGACGGCGACGCGACGTCCGATTTCAGTATTATTATTACAATGACGTATGATTACGGCAATAATTATTATTCTCATCCAGTCGTTCCATGGCTCGGTCCGCACCACCGCCCGCACCGGATATTCGCTGGTCGACGCACAAGCTTTCGGCAGCGTTCGTCATTGTACGCGGAACACACAACGTTCGCTCGGCGGCGGCGGCACACTAGGCCCGGGCGCCGGCGCCAAAGTTCCGCCGCGCGCCCGCCAGCGCCGTCACCTCCCGGGTGGCCGACACCGAAAAATCAATAGCCGACACTTACTTACACACGCACAAAGTGCGCGCGCGCACACATACACACAAACACACACAGGCACACTTATACATATACACTTACACACACAGGCACACACGCGCGCGCATACACAAACACACACAGGCACACACGCGCGCACATACACACACACACACACGCACGCACACACACACACACACACACACACACACACACACACAGAGTCACACACAAACACACATATATATACACACACACACACACACACACATACACAAACACAGACACACACACATTGTACACATATACAACGCGGGCGCACGCATCGATCTCTCACTTTATCGCTCTCGCTCTCTACCGCCGTATTATATACGTATTATAAGTCCTATGCACTTTCCGAGACTCGCTCGCATCCCGAGCCGCCGACACACATAACTATATACCAGCCTCTAGCACGCGCACGCGCGCTTGTAAGTCCACTCCTCGCGAGTGTGTATAATGGGTACAGTCAGAATTTGCCAATTTGTTTTCCCATTCCATCTTGCCACGAAAATAATAAAAATTAAACAATTTATAGAAATCAAAATATTTATATATACTCATCCCACACGCACCTATGTTGTAGGTGTTCGTCGCCCCGATTATCCTCTAACTATATTATATACCTATGCGTTGTTTATCTTATTTTTCAATCGATTACGCGTACAGACACACACGTACATCTGAAACAGACAATGCAATAAAAACATATTCCATTCGTGGAAAATCTCGGTGTACACACACGTAAGTTTACGTACACATACGTGACGCGTATTTTAAATTGTTTTTTTTTTTAAGGAGGTCCATATAGTTTATTCTTAACTGTTATAAATTGCAATGATAGTTTATTAATTAGAGGCAAATAGTTACCTAGAAACCGTTTAGAGAAGGTAAAAATTATAATAACAAAATAACAAATAATAATAAAAGATTATTTTATAAAATGCAATAAATTCTAATATTGCTTAGTTGTATTATAATTTTATGGCTCTGGGGGGGAAGTCTAGTACCCCTAGACTCCCCACTGTTCTGTAAATACACCTATACCATTGCACGTAAAAAAAACGTGCGTTCAAATAATTATATCGATTTTACTTTATTTTCTTCTCCGAGCACGCGGGACGAACGTTTTCGTGTTTTATTTTTACGTCATTTAATAATATATACACACGTCAAAAAGTTCGGTGCGTGCGTTGGTTATTATTACATATGCATATTTATATATAAAAACATGGAGTGTGTACGTTTTGATATTACTTGTAATATGGAATTTGTGTTTTGAAACAATGTAACTTTTATGAACTATATAAATACATAAGTATACATCATATAGGTAAATATACATATAATTATGGTGTGTATGTCGCGGGTGTGTAAGTGTATTTGTACGAAGGAGAAAAAAATAAAGAGAATTTGTCAGGAAGTGTGCGTCTACAGCGCGTCTTATTTTAATTTAATATCATTATTAGTTAATGTTATTATAATTATATATATTACACGCAATTTAACAATATAAATTGTAACCTTAACCTCGCTAATATTCTCTAGCTTAGGTTATGTATATATGGTACCTACGCGTTCTGTACATACGAGTGAGCCAACGCACATTTAAAAACAACTGTTTCGATAATCAAATAAAACGGGCACCACAATCTCATGAAATAAATTTATACCCACGGATTATAAAAGACGGGATAAAAGAAATGTTGAATCAACAATCTAGATTGTCAAGGTTCTTTTTCTTTGTTCATTGAAATTTGATATAATAAAATCATATGTTTATACATAGTATTCATCTTTATACTACATGTCTATTATTAATCATATTTATGTTGTATAATCTTATTCTGCTCGTGCAGTAATATTATTATAAACCTTACAATACTTAAACCTTAACATGTTAAAAAATCTAAAAATATACCATTTTATCATTAAATTTATTCTTTGTGGTGTATAAAATACAATTTACTTTATTTAATATTCACTGGGTTTTTTTTTTTTTTTTGAAATGATAATCACAGGTTAAATATAGAATAACTCACTAGTCACTATACATAAACAATTGTTTCATAAATGATAAAAGTAATGTGAATGAATTTTTCTCGTAGGGTTGGATTAATTTTTGATATTATCAAATAGCGGTACTAATTAAAACATCACATATTATAACTTTCACTAGTAAATGATGTATACTCGATCATCACCACGTTTTGTTATTGATTTTTGTACAACAGTAAACATTTCAATTTAAATGAAAGAATTAACATATTTCATGATGACATCAGTAATTAATCAAAGGTAAAAAATTTAACGCCTGTTTAAACCGTTTAAGCACGAAACAATAATTATTATTGTTTAATTCAACATTACGCATGCAAACAGAACCCGATGTGAATTGTCGGCAATTAAATTTTTCAGTTTCATATTTTTCATAAGTAATTTTTAGTGAAATTAGAGAATATTTCATTTACAATTTATAATAAAATAATAAATTATAGGAAACAATATTTTGTAATAGTAATAAAAATTGTTTTAAAAAACCAAACTAAACTAAGTGAAACCTTATCTTCGTAAACACGCAATTTTGCAAATTTCATTGTTTGTGAACCAAATACAGTTTTCAATTTTATATTCTGTGAAAATTCTAGAAGATTTTTAAATTAATTATAAAAATAATAACTTATAAGTATTATTATTAAAATAACAATTCAAATTTTCTTGTTCCTAAAATCTATTTAATACAAAATTTATATAAATCGAAAGCGGGAAGTCACAATGTAACATAGTAATTTACTTCAGGTATGATTCGCTATTTCAATTTTTTAAATTTAATTATAGTGCATATAATATTTAACGTAATACATAATTAATTTCGATTAAAATCACTACACATTAACATTTTATTGGAGATTTACTTTGTTTCTAAACAAATTTTAATTACAAATATACAGAAAAGTATACACGTCTTATTAAAGTTTTGAAAAAAAAAATATTGTTATATTATGAAATCACGACAAGCACTGCATTCATTAACTTAATTTTTTTCTATACAGAATGTATGATCCTAGCAGAATTTAAATAAATTGAACGCCATGCTACTAGTTCCAAATATAATTCAAATAATACAGAGCGATTCGTTTAGGATGCTCACCCCCCATTTTCGGTCGTAAAAATGCTAAAATTTAGATTTTTTTTTCTTAATTTTTTATTTACCATAACAACTATATTTTCCACTGTTTTTTTTTTTATAAAATCCCTGGAATATCTTGTGGCGATTCAATTTTTTTTTTTAAATGGGAATCCCATATTTTCCACGTGTAATAATATTCAGTTAATTTTTCTGAAATTTTTGGTGTAACGTTATCAAATTTCGGTCCAGTATTTTCAGAATTATTCAAATTTAAAATTCTGTGTGAAGGTGCTAAATCAATTAGGTACCCGATGATTAGCTTTACATAATAGCATTGATAGTAACATTGATAAGAAAATATTTATTATGATTACCTACAACTTTATAATAAAAGCCCAATTACAATTAATTATTAATAATACTTATACAGCTACAGATAGCAAATATCTGTTGCATTATAAGATTCGATGTATACATGTATGTATATATGTATGGCAATATGGCATTATAATATATTACACAATAATTAATAATATACGTATATATGTTAATTCTTATCATCACACAATTACTAATTAATGCTTATATTCAAATCACAATTTCAAATTAGTAGCAAATAACGCTGACAAATTATATTACAATGTTACGTATTATAGGAATATTTCCGTAATACTTAAATTAAAATAACTCAAAAACTACTTGTCCGAATTTTGATTTTAATACCTACATCTAAATTCAAAAAAGAATACCTAATTCTAATAGTATATTGCAGTGAAAAAAGGGTATTTCCATTTGAAAAATAAAAGTTTGTATCGCCACACACCATACTAAGGGAGATGTAGAAAAAACAAATAGCGGACAACATAGTTTTTGTGGTAATTTAATGATTACAAAAAAAAAAAAAAAAATTCAAATTTTGACATTTTTACGACCAAAAATGGGGGTGGACATTCTAAACGAATGACCCTGAATAAAAGTAAAGTTTAGTAGATAGCTTTAAATGTTTAGTTTTTATAGGATTGTAATAAAACATATAACACATATTATCAGTTGGTATTTATTTCGTATATGCTTTTGTACTTGACAACACAGCGCACGAACTCAGAACCTAATATATTATTGGTTATATAGACAGTATTGTATTGTATACTGGAAACAAGCATGCGATAAACAAACCGAAGTTGGTGATGTCACGAAATTCAAATTTTTGAATACCTCCTTTGACAAATGCACATATGATATGCCATATACATACATTCTGTAATAATTATATATACTAAAGGCAAAATAGAATAATAGACAGTTACTAGTTTATTTCGAATGTCTGGGTAGTTTATCCGCATTGAATTTATAAAAAATAGGTTAAAGTAATTTTAAAAATATATACATAATGTCTATTGTCGAAACATCTATATTTAAATAGGAAAAATATGATTATCTCCTGAACAAAATAAGCAAATTAATATATTTATTAAAAAATGTATAACATAAATATGTTGTCCTTTTAATTTCTCGAGAGTATATAATCTTTTGTTGTCATTTAAATCTAAACCATTTTCTATAAATAAAACGTTACTTTATTTCTATATTAGATATCGTAAACACTAACCTCGATTTTATTGAAATTATAATCTTGAATAATATACTGAACTATCATTGTTATAAACGTTATCATCATTTGTTTCATTGTTTTAAATAGTCGTGAGCCGGTTATTATATGTATTACATTAAAATACTGCATTGATTGAAATAATTTCGAGCAAATTCAGCAATAATGAAACTTGTTATATTCCATTTACTCGATGGATAATCTATGCGGAAATAATCGTTAGGAATTAGTTACAATGTCTAAGAGCGTAAAAAATAATAACAACAATAGTATATAGGTTTATTAATTATTACAACTTTATATTCATAAAACAAATATACAATACAACATCAATGGCATACGACATACATAATACGTAATGGTAATAGTAATATATATACAATATATATATATAATATACCTATATACATAATACAATAGTTATTATTATACATATATTATACTGTGATCACTGATTGATGGTTTATAAATTATTAGTAATTATTTGATTATTCATTAATTATAATGTATAAACTTTATATTTATTACTAAACTTAAAACTTATACATTTTATAAACGATTTACAAATGATTAACAAAATTCTAAATTAAAATAGTAAATATAATACATATCTCATCTCATGAACGTTATTTAAGAATACATTATTAACTAAAAAATATGTAGTTCAGTGCGATTTATTATTCAAGTAATATTTATTTATTTTACACGATTGCGATAATTTTTTTTTTTTAAATTTGATTGGTTTTTAGATTTTGAATGTCTAACTAATATTTCCATCATTTTCAAGTATCAACTCGGCACTTGTTTTTCTTATAGGTATCATATTATAATTAGTATAAAACCCTGTCAGATGTTGGCATTGTTTTTAATATAGCTAATTGAATAATATTTTTAAAATTATTAAATTATTTCACGATTTGTAGAATTTAAGAAATCATAACATTTTATTATATAAGTTAACAAAGTGTAAATTAAATGTTTTTAAAGGTTTTCTATGTATGGGTAAATTTAATATATTATAAAATTCAAATTTAAAAATATTTCAATACATATTTCAAGAAAATGTATTTTCATATTACCACATTATAATTTATAGAATAACTATTTTTGAAAATTAAAAGAAATCATAACTATTATTTTATCACTTATTAATTACATAATATACTCCGAATTTTATTTAAAAGCTTTTTGTATGGTTTTATATAATTGAAAACTCAAAATTATTATATTTTTGACTAAGTATAAAACAATGACTATAATAGTATAAATTTAAATTTCAAGTATGAATTATAAGAAGTAGATAAAGTTATAACCTCTTAGGAAAAAAAAATGTTCTACTACTTTTTCCGTTATATCATAACAGATTAATTACGGGACTGTTTATAAAATATATAGGTATCTATTTAATAATTGATTCAAATTCTTAAAATAACATAAAATTAGATGAAGTTATATAACTTTATATAACATACAGATTAAATGAATATAATTTATTATTTTAACATTAAAATATAAAATTCTTTGATACTGATTACTGATTAATAATTTCTACTGGAATATAATGGCCAGTAGTGACGCACTAGATGGGTGCATCGTGCATAAGGACCTTGAGTATTCCTGCAGTGTTCAAATTTAGTATCGCTTATTTTTTAGTAATACACTTAAATAAATTCAGAGATATATCACCAATTTTATATTTTTGAATTATGCAATATTGAATAAATAGTGTTTAACAGTATTTCAGTCATGACTCATAAGTCAAGTCAAAGTCATATTGTCACAATCGTAATTCCTTGTTGAAAGTTGAAAGACGATTACTGATAAAATATATATTATTACGGAGTATTGATAACTTAAAAATACGAGTATAATAATTAAAATGCAATAAAAAAGTATGAAGTTTCAGAAACATATACACAGTTTAAATTATTATATTAGATTCTGAACGGAGTGATGGAATCTATTGATTTTACAATGATGTGTGTTTTTTTTTATTTTATTTTTTATTTTTGTGTCTGTCGTCACGTTTTGGGGCAGTAAAAATGCTTCGATTTTCTTAAACAGCAACTTTTCTAAAAGGAAAGTGAATGTAGATGGTGCTTGGGCAAGTCAATAATTCAACTTTTTTAATACTTTTCGAAAAAATCAAAAAAAATGATAAAAAAATTACGAAAAAACAGGAAATTTTACGCAAAATCACGTTTTTACAAACTACATTTTTTTTAAAATGCACTAACTCAAAAACGAAAAACCGCAACAACTTGAAATTTTCACCAAATTTTTATATTAGTATTAAAAAATTTAATTGGCTGGCCGAAAACTCTTGAAAATTTAATACAAGGTTTATAAAAAGCTTAACTTATCCTCACTAGAAAAATCGGAGATCGTTTCACTCAAATTTTTTTTATAAGCCCATAAAGCTCAAATTTGTATAAAATGTGTCAAAATCACGATAATTTGCAAGTTATTTTGTAGATAAAAATTCATTTTTTCTGTTTATACTTAAGGTTTAAAATTTTGATACTAGTTTGTCCATAAGCTAATCTTCAAAAATATATAAAAAAATTTCTACCGGACTAAAAGAAAAAATTTTATGACCGTTTGAAATTTAAATTTTTAGGAAATTGCATTATAATTCAATTTAAATATAAAATACTATATTATTATATACTCATTTTAGACAAACATATTAACTCCGTTCAGAATCGTTATTCATATACAATGATATCTATCATTGCATTCAAATTTAACCAATCCATTGTAATAATGACCTATCCTATAAACGAGGTACACTCCACCCCCAACTGTACAGCAAAGCGAGGCCCACCCGTTCTTTTTTTAGTTGATATTTAAAATTAAAACTTTTAAAATATTAGATAACTTAGCATATACACCCGGACCCCACAGAATTTAATTTTAGTTTTAATAAAAGAGTTATATTTAATATTAAAAAATTACCTAATTTAAGTTTAAATTTAATTACTGATTTAAGTTATTAAAAAAGTGTATTTTTCCGGCAAAAATTAATAATTATTGCTACTGTTAAAAGATAAATTTAATATGTATAAAATATTATTAGGTTAGCTGAAAAATTAATACAATTGAAATTATTATATTTTTAGTTGATATTTAATATTTAATAAGAAATGAGAAGTGGTTTCTCGGACCTCATAGAATTTGATTTAGGTTTCAACAAAAGGGTATTACGTATTTCATATCCAAAAGAAAAATAATGTAATTTGAATAAATAAATTAATATTTCATCACACAATTTTAGTGTTGTTAATTTTATTTCAATAAAAAATTTTAATTAGTTTTAAAGATAATTAACTACGTTTATTTTAAAATTGTAATTTAATTTCGAAGATTCTTTTATTATTTCCATAAAGAATATTAAGTATATACTTTGTAAAATAGACATAAACCAATTCAAAATAATAATATGATAGCGACTGATGGTGTAGGTGTAACAATGCATATTATACGTAAATATCAACAAAACAACCCAGAGCCTCACGTTTATTAAACAGAACAGAATAAAAAAAAAAACAGATGGGTCTCGTTTTGCTGTACAGTTGGGGGTGGAGTACACCTCGTTTATAGGATAGATCATAATTACAATGGATTTGTTAAATTTGAATGCAATGATAGATATCATTGTTTACAAATAATGATTCTAAACGGAGTTAATATGTTTGTCTAAAATGGGTGTATAATTATGTTGTACTTTATATTTCAATTGAAATATAATGCAATAGTATGCAATTTCGTAAAATTTTAAATTTCAAACAGTCATGAAAATGTTTTCGTTTAAGTCCGGTAGAACTTTTTTATAGATTTATGAAGAGTAGCTTATGAATAACCTAGTGTTAAAATTTTGAACCTTAGTTATAAACAGAAAAAATTTTATGAATTTTCAACTACAAAATAACTTGCAAATTATTGCGATTTAAACATTTAAACATATTTAATACAAATTTTAACTTTATGGCATTTAAAAAAAAAATTGAGTGAAACAATCTTCGATATTTTTTAGTTACAATTTGTATAACTTATAATAAATTTTGTATTAAATTTTCAAGAGTTTTCGGATAGCCATATAAATTTTATAGATATTTCAAAAAAAAAAAACTTACAAAAATCGAAAATTGAAATTGTCTATAAATAATTCAAAATAAGTCAAAATACTTCGAAAACGTTACCATGTATAGAAAATGCCAATATAAAGATTTGGTGAAAATTTCAAGTTGTTATAGTTTTTCGTTTTTGAGTTAGAGCAAATTTCAAAAACCGATATGATTTGTCAGTCTAGAATTTTATATATTATATTATATTTTACATGTAATTTTATGTCAATATTCGCTGTTCAAATGCTTATAAAGAAAAATTGTGCCTATAGATTTTGATGATTTTTGAATGACAAAAATAACTACTTGTGTGAAATCTTTTATTAAATTTTCAAGTATTTTGTATTAGTCAATTTTTTTTTTATTACCGATTATAATAAAAAATGTAAAAAATTTGAATATTTTAAATGCCTATAAGTGGCTTAAAAATCAATATAATATTTTGAAAAAAAAATATAACATGGAGGAAATACCTATCTTAACAACTGGTAAAAATTTCAAGTTTCTACGACTTATACTTTTTGAATTATAACAAATATTTAAAATAGTTTGAGGATAAATCGCTATTTTATGCAATTTCATAAAAATTTAAATTTCAAACAGTCATAAAATTTTTTCCTCTAAGTCCGGTAGAAATTTTTTTAAAGATTTTTGAAGAGTAGCTAATGGATAACTTAGTGTTAACATTTTGAATCTTAGTTTTAAACAGAAAAATGTTTATGAATTTTTATCTACAAAATAACTTGCAAATTATCGTGATTTTGACACATTTTATACAAATTTGAGCTTTATGGGCTTATAAAAAAAATTTGAGTGAAACGATCTCCGATATTTTTAGTTACGATATGTTAAATTTATTATAAACCTTGTATTAAATTTTCAAAAGTTTTCGGCCAGTCAATTAAATTTCATAGATGTTTAAAAAAAAATTTTTTACAAAAATCAAAAATTTAAATTGTCCATAAATAAGTCAAAATATGTCAAAATACTTTAAAAACATAACTACATATAGAGAATGCTAATATAAAGATTTGGTTGATTTGGATCAAGTTGTTGCGGTTTTTTGTTTTTAAGTTAGAGCATTTAAAAAAAATGTATTTTGTAAAAACGTGATTTTGCGTAAAATTTCCCGTTTTTTTTTTTTTGTAATTTTTTTATCGTTTTTTTTTGATTTTTTCAAAAAGTATTTAAAAAGTTACATTTTTGAATTGCCCAAGTTCCATCTACATTCAATTTCCTTTCAGAAAAGTTGCTGTTTAAGAAAATCGAAGCATTTTTACTGCCAAAAAAGGTGTCGTCAGACGCAAAAAAAAAAAAAAACACACATCATTGTAAAATCAATAGAGTCCATCACTCCGTTCAGAATCTAAAATTCCATCGACTCGTTTTCTATTATTGCTATTATTGTAATGAATTGAACAACATAAAGTATTTTCTTATGTCAAATGAACCATCTCTATATTTTATTTCTTTTCGAATTCCTTTTCCTGCATTTTAAATGTATATATAATGATTGTATATAATGTATACTATATACTATCTTTTGAATAGGTCATGTATAAAACATTTTCGCTAGCGGTCAGATAATTATGTGCCCGAAATGAATTAAAGACACCGCGTAGGCGAAATACAAAAGTTAATGTGGTAATTAAGCTGTACAAAATGATAAAACACGCAAAGGCAAAACCAAACATATCGCTTACGATCGTATACATTGTTTTATATAATATGTACATGAAGTCTAGAAATTGTGAAATACCGACCGCAGCGTCGACAAAGATCCGGTTTTAATTCTTATCATCGGTTAACTTCACCATTATCTTGCGTAAATAAGCACCTATTGCACAGGCTTTACCTGCAGGGTCTCATGTACGACTTACGACGGGTGGGTGGACCGGTAAAATATGACAGTCGCACGAGCGATCGTTGCAATGCCAAAAATATAATTATACTACGTGAAAATGTAAGTATAAATGTATAATATGCATATTACAACGGTCATTATTAGTATTAAACTTATACCCGCCGTATACTACGTATTAACACCGTATACAAATACAACTATATAGGTATGCTGTATTTATTTTATATACGAGATTAACTATTAAGTTAGAATCATACATCGGGGCAGAGGCAGACATACGTATACTAATAACATAAACGATATGACTAAAAAACAGTATAGACACTTTAACTGATTTAATTGATCCATGCCGTGGGGTATATTAGTATACAGTTAG
Source organism: Chaitophorus viminalis (assembly GCA_025469195.1). NCBI lineage: Eukaryota > Metazoa > Arthropoda > Insecta > Hemiptera > Aphididae > Chaitophorus > Chaitophorus viminalis. The sequence goes on from JAIPRK010000013.1 coordinate 94,288, forward strand.
GCATAAACATACATGTATTTTGTCGCTCCAAAATTCTGCCAACTATACAGCCTTGCTATTTGCGTCTTGTAAGTCTGTTACGTTACATTTGATTGGACATTCGTTGCAGTTTAGGAGGTGCGACATTGTCTGGGCTTCTCCGCATACACAGTTCGTGTCTTCATTCCCATCGCTTATTCCCCATTTTTTTTAGGTTCTCCCTCGAACGTCCGACTCCTGTACATAGGTGATTTAGTGTTCTCTAGACCATATATTTATTATGTCCTGGGGGTAGCTTCTCTTCGAATTTTTGCTTGCTCTCTACCTCCCATAACTTTATTCTTGATATCTGTGGGTCATTTTCTAATTTCTTCGTATATTTTAGAAAGCTCTTTCTTGATTTTAGTCGGAAACCTTCCACTTGTTTGTTATACATCGGGTGCCTTTCATCCGTGATCTGTTTCGTCCGTTCTATGTCACTTGCAATTTGTCTGCGTATATGTGGTGGAGCAATTCCTGCTAGAGGGTATAGTTTGTTAATTGGTGTTGGCTTTAAGCATCCTGTTATGATGCGTACCATTTCATTTAAAGCAATATCAATTTGTTTAGTGTGTGTTGATCTTCCCCACACCGGGCATGCATATTCAGCCACCGAGAAACATAGAGGTAGTGCAGAGATTCTAACTGTTTCGGGATTAACTCCCCACTTTGAGCAAACCAATTTTCGCAATAGAGTGTTTCTAGCGCATATTTTCCGTTTTAAGGCAACACAGTGTTCTTTAAAATTGAGTGATCTATCGAGGGTAACGCCTAAATATTTAGGATGGGTTGTGTGTTCTAACTTAACTCCTTCCCAGGTGATGTCCAGCTATGTAGACGCTAGTTTGTTCTTCAGATGGAACGCACATATTTGAGTTTTCATCAGGTTAGGTTTCAGCTTCATGTTTTGGTAATATTTTGTCATAGTTTTAAGTGAGGCCTTTAGTTTAGATTCTACTCCTTCAAAGTTGTTTTCTTGAACTACTATCGCCGTGTCATCGGCGTAGATAAAATGCCTGGCGCCTGAAGTGATCGGCTGATTGTTCGTATAAATGTTGAATAAGATTGGGGCCAGCACACTGCCTTGTGGAAGACCATTTTTTTGTCTTCTCCGTCTACTTTTGTTGTTCCCCAGAGTTACGTAAAATCTTCTATATATTAGAGTAATGCCTTTATTATCTGCATAAAATCTTTGTCTTTAGTTGGGTTGTAGATTTTATCTAATAAAATCCTATGGCTGACCATGCTGCTGTTGCTGTCAGGTCTATAAGGGCTATTCTTGTGATTTTTTTTCTTTTCAAATCTATTTTCAATAAACTGGGTCATATTTAGTATTTGCCCTGTGCATGATTTACCTTTCCTGAATCCTGCTTGTTTTTGTATCAATTTTTCGTCAATATGTCTTTCTATGCGGTTGTAAACCATTCTTTCGAAGGCTTTATATAAGTGACATAGAAGTGATACCGGCCGGAAATTTTTGGGACTTGTTGGTTCTTTACTTGGTTTTAAAAGGGCTATTATGTGAGCTTTCCTCCAAATTTTGGGCAGTTTGTAGGTAGATCTGATTTCATTAAATAGCTCTATTATTCATTGTTTGGTCTTAGGACCGAATTTTTTAATTTGTTCTACACATATATTATCAAGTCCAGCAGCTTTCTTATTTTTAAGCATCTTAATGGTTTCGTTTAATTCTTCTGTGTTGAATTGCTCTTTAAAATGTCTTCATTTTCAGTTGTGTGTTTTTTCTGGGTTCTCTTGTGGTTTGTTTCCCTCTGACCTTTTCCGTTTAAGAGAAGTTGGTGCGCGATTTGATCTGGTGTAGTTATGTTTTGTGAATTCCTTTGCTTTTGTTCGTTATTTAGTTTCTTCATTAAGCCCCATGCCTTTTGACTACTGTGTTTATATCTATGCTTTCTACTAAATTTATCCAATTTTCCCTTCTTTCTGTACCTATTTCTTCTAGCAAAAATTCATCTTTATTTATGGTTTCATATCCAAAAGGGTCCTTCTCATACATTTGGGTATATGTATGCATGTTTTCTGTTAGCTCTGAGAAAAGACTCAGTATATATTCTATTCTGTAGCCCCTTGGGATATGTTTTCTCTATACTCTTTTAACTATGTTCACAAAAGCCTCATAATTTTCCGTGGTTGGTGCGAAGTTAGGTTTGTGATCTCCGAGTTCAGATCTGTACTAAAATTATTCCAATTAGCCTTTCTAAAATTAAACCTTCTTTTCATTGGCACTAAAGTGGGTTTAATGGTGGCGTTTATTGAACATACAATTGGATGATGTTGGGAGCGTGGAATTGGTTTTGCTACTGTCTTGACACATCGCTGTCTTATATTTTCACTGACTATGATCAAATCTGGATTATACCCCCTTTTCCACCTTGCACTATTAAAGGATGGCGGCAGCTTGGAGTCATGTATGGTCGACAATTGGTTTCCATCTGCCCACTGTTCAATCCGTTCTCCATCATCATTTGTATTTTCATATCCCTATTCTGTGTGATGGCTATTGAAATCACCAATTATTATTTTTGTTCTTGAATAGTTAAAATTGTCTGGCTTGTGGAAAGTAAATGGAACATTTGATGGTTTGTATACTGATGTAACTATGCACTTAGTTAATTATATGGTTAAAATTTCTATTCCATCAACATTTGTTACATCTGATGACTTTATTTCCAACATAGGTTTAGTGAAAATAGCACTGCCATGTTTGTCATATGGTATTTCAGCTATCAATTTTATTCCTTGGATTTTTGGTTTATTCCGGTTTTTGCCTCTATGTATCTCCTGGATACATATAACATCACATAGTATTTCTTTGCATATATTTGCTAGAAGTATTTCGTTGTCACTAGTCAAACCCTCAATATTTATCGAGGTTGTCGTCAGGGCTGGCCCTGAAAAGGGCCTTTTTGTAGTTGACTTTGGATTGGTATTTATCATGTTTGGTCGATAAGACCTGTGCCCCATGATGGAAAGTTTAGTGATAGTAACACTAAATCGTTGCCTAGCGGACTATCAATTTTCATTTACTGCTATCGACTGTCGCACTATGAATTGACCAGTATCTACTAACGGTAGGTACCTATACCGATTAAACAGATTAGTGTACTTGATGATGATCTATGAAACTGAATTTATTTTTAATATGTTTCAGACGTTTCAGTAATACTAAAACATTTCAATCTTTTAAAAAGAATAATTTATTGTGAAATTATTCTTTTTTTTTTAATTGGAAAGGCGCGTATTTTCTCCTGAATTCATAAATGAAAATAGGTACATCGCTATTGTATAATACGATACCGATACAATGTTCTAATACAAAACACATTTGTTCAAAACGAAAATTAATTTAAATTAAACTAACCAATAATTTTTGAATATTTCCTTTACCTATATAAAAATTAAATGAAATAATATTTCCTTAGACATTCATTTTTAGTGAATATATTATGTGGACCATAAAAGAAAAAACACCATGAACAAAGATATATGATTTAAAGTATAACAAAAATGTTTAAACATTAAATATACGTTATAATATTACGTACCTGTATAATATATATTATATAATTATACACAATGCACGTTCATATTAAACAAATATAAATTTTGATTCGGAATTTATTTTTGAAAAACTTGTTTACCAAATATTTATTAATCATATTTCTTTTTCTTTCTGCCTCCCTTTTAACTAGTTAAATCCATTTATCAAAATAATTTAACTCCACATGTTTTGATTACACACAATGCACGTATTTCTCACTATAGGTACACCAAATAAATTAACCTAATCAGCGAATAAGATACTAATAATAATTTATAAACTTGATAATCATAAGTATAATGAATGTACCAAAAAATTACCATCAACATTTTAATGTAAAATCGTATTATTTGTGTGTATAACTGCAATGTCTATTTAATTTATTATTGTGTCACTACCATAATAATAATGACGGACATTTTATTGTATTTTATTTTCAAGAAGCAAAGCGAATATTTAGCAATTAAATGTTCGTCAAAACCCATATTAACAGTACTACGACCTAACTAATTGATTATATTATGAAGTAGATACAGTAAATATTTCGAATCCGGCCTCAGGCGGTTTTGTTGTCTGGGGTGAGGGATATCCGTTTGAAGGACTCACCCCTTCTGTTAAATAATTGTTAGGCTCATTGTTAGAGAAAAAAAATCCAAGACAAAAATAGCTGTTACTGATTACCTCTAAAAAAATAAAAATAAAATAAAATAGTAGTAAATACTGCAACAGCATGAGTTGTATTTTTTAACGTTGGAACTAAACATAAAATGTTACCGCTATATTATATAATATATTAGATACTTTAACCGTTAAAATTCCTGAAAAATTTCAATCACTGTGTTAGAAAACTCAATACAACATTTTCTAATAGCGCTCTAAATTTTCTTTAAAAAAACACACCAATTGTCGAAGTACCTCTAAACAATTAAATATTTGAGTAGAAAATAAAAATGAACCAATTTTTCATACGCTATTCAAAATGCAGAATAATAATGGTATATTACAAATTATACAACACATTGTATTATATAAATTATAATATTAATGCAATTGCAATACTACGGACAGATCATTATGCGTAAATAAACCATGAATATGTTTTTCTATTCCACGGATTTATATGACTGAAAACCGCGCACCAACTGTTCAAAAATGGACAAAAAAGGAGAGAAAAGAACATTTTTGCTGTACCGCTAATTAAAATATAATTCTAAAAGTAAAATACGCTTCATCGATGATTTATTGTAAATTTATTTTTATTATTACACGTATTTTATATCCACCACAGTGGACGAGTGGTAAACATTTATGAAAAGTGACATGTACACTTTAAAACTTTATTAAAGATGCAATGAATGATGTAAAATTGTATTGTTTTTTCATTTATTGTATATTTTACAGTAACTGTAAAATAAATTGTAACAAATCTCAACCAGGACGTCTACATGCATGTTAAAAACTATTTCACCATGCCCCTGCCCGGTATACTATCCGAGAGATCACATTATGTAATATGCACCTAGGGGTTTTTAGTAAAAATTTGTAAGTACTAATTTTTGTAAAAACGATGTAGCTACGGGCGTAAGGTGTATGTGTTATACTTACTCCTTTAGTTCGTTTCAATTTGAGTCAGTATCTCGATTATGGCCGTTCATTGTTAAACTATTAATTTAAAAAATGAAACACTATTTCATTATTCAAATGTACTATAAGAATAAAAGATAAATAAAATTACTTTTTATAAAAAATAAAAAGTAACTTATTAAAATTTAAAAACGAAATTTGTAAGAATTCTGTTTTATTAAAATAAAACATTTTATTAACGTCGAAAGAATAAGACGAGTAACATTGGTCATGAAATATTTTATTTAGATAGATGCACTTTAGAACCCGTGATATTTAATATATATTCTTACTATCAAAGAGACAAAGAATGTGATTTGGAAAAAATAATGATAATGGTACGCACATCGAGGAGCTACTGTAACATGATTTAAAATTACGTCGGCGAGTGATCCGAAACGTAATTTTACGTGACCAAAACTGGCAAAGCTTAATATTTTGAACCTTTATTTTAATATATTTTGTTTTTTTTTTTTTGAATCATTATCATTTTAATCATTAAGGAAAACTCTAATACCGAGTAAAACATTCCAATTAGGTATAAATGTACGTAAACTCTACCTATACATATAATACATATTATATATTTTTAATAAATATTTTCATTATTTCTATTCAATTATCTCATTAAATCATTTAAATAATTTAACAATTTTTTTTTTTTTTTTAGTAGGTTTAAAAATATTTATTTCATTTTTGTTACCTACCAATATTTTCTGTACACAATATTCTAGTACTCGTTGGTATTACTAATATTTTTTTTTAGTTTCTGAGTGAAACGAGGAGTATATAGGTTTTATCTTGATGTGTGTTTTTATTTATTTCCATTTTTTATTTTTTTATTTGTGTACATGATTTTGACCAGAAAATATTACCAATACTGTAAAGCAAAAACTATTTTCAAAAATGTTTTTTCCTTGTGAGGAAATCAATTACTATATATTAATTTAGTAAGCTAAGCTTATGGAGAAACAAGTGCCAATTATAAATTGTTAATAATAACTATAGAACTTGGGTTTAAATCATTTAAATACTTAATTGATAAATGCTTGAAAAATAGACAAAAGCCTGATCAACAAATAAACTTTAACATTTTTCTTATTAAGGTTACCTAAAATAGGTGGACATTTGGTTGAACTTTCAGGTGGCTATACTAATCCAATGTAAAATAACCCACAGGGGCTTCGCTCGCGCACTCCCTTCAGTAGCGGCTCTAGGTTTTGATTCACAATAAAAATAATGAATAACATGGGAGGCTATTCAAATATGTAGGGGAGGCTTAATTATTACTGTGTAAGTGTATACTGTATTGGGTATTTCATTGAAAATCGCGAAGGGCGACTGTTTGATATAATGGGAAAGGCAAAACTATATTATGCTGCTGTATGGGTACAACGAATAGAAAAATGAATAATAATATATTGAAAGTGTAATGTTTTAATTAAATACGCCGGATCGATGATTTATATCGTAAATGCCTAATATAATAATTTGAAATATTTAGAAATATAATCTGCAAACCATGTGTATTTTATTTATATAACTATACTAGCTTTCGTTATCCGGAGTTCTGCAATTTGCTTGAAAAATGATTAAATGAATATAGGTATTACGAATGCAAATAACACCAGATTGAAAGTTTATTGTATAATAAGCTATATTAATCCAAATGGCAGATATGCTGTAGAATAGTTGTGGTTCACTATACATCATACCTATAACAAAACTACTACAAATTTGGAACAATTGCAGTTTATCTACAAAGCGACTTTTGCAAATTTTTTTTTTTTTTAGCCATTTTCAAAATGATGGTGCTAAAATAAATTTCCGCAAAACATATTTTCGTATAAGTTATAACTTATAACACTTTGAAAATTATGTATTTACAATGAACAATTTTGTAATTTTCTTTATTGTCTAGTGCAGGGATGGCGAACCTTTTTCGGGTCAAGTGCCAAAAGTTGAAATCAATTTTTTAGAAATATGCTCGCGTGCCAAAAAAAAGGGGGAAAAAATGACTTAGGTAAGATTAATGAACATGTGTGCAGTAATTATACACATTTTATTAAGTACCTATACACGTTTATTTGTCATGGGTATCGGAACCGGCTGTTTAATAAAGGGCAAAATTAAGGAATTTCTTATACAGCTGTGCGGCGGCATTTCAAACCACCGCCGTCGTTGTGTTAAGGATTGTTAGTATGAGTGGGTATAATACATAATGAACGGACAGTGGCGGGGAAATCAAAGCACGTGATTGCACATGTCAGTTAGCGCACGTCGTCGTCGCGGTATGGAAAAATAAAATCTCAAAATTGATGAACAAAAACGACTATACGACAGGAAAAACGATGACGTCCCGTAAGATGGTTTGATTTTAATCATTTTTTTTTTTTTTAATTGAAAGAAGACAATTTTATTCAGATCGTTGAAAACTTATTTTTTAAAAATGCTGACGTTTCAAACCATCAAAACACTTATCTACTGTTTGATGTTTCTATAGTTTGAATTTCAAAAATCAAAGTCCAATGTAAACTGTATAAAGTGTTCCCATTTCAAGAAAAAAAAAAAATTATCAAAATCCAACATCTCTATACAGACTACGAGACTTGAGCGGTTTTCCTGTGAATCAGTTTTTTGGAAACTGATATCAAATCGACTTCGACACTCTTAATGTTTTTTTTTTTTTTCCATATGCCTACCACGGAATAAATCTTGTTAGGGGGGTCGGGGCACGGTTTTTTCTGATTTGAATACCGACTTTTTACATGGGTTAAACCGTGTATTCTGTGATAATTTGTCGATTTAATAACCGTGCTATAGTTGTATAGCACGCATAAATTCATACTAGAACCATGTTCCTGAGGTCTAATTAATTGAATAATAGCATATCTCATTTAACAGTTCATGAAGATTATCATTGATCATAAATATTATATTATTATTTTTATTTATATATTTGTGTATATCAATTGGTGTTATGACCGTTCAATGTTTAATGCTATAACCTGTAACGGTTGTAAATATAGGCACGGAGCATTAGTGTCCATACATTTTATTTAATATAAATAAACGCGAATTGGCATTTTACCGAGAATAGATTGGTAATGACTAGGGACCGGATTTATATGCAAATGCATATATGTATTGGGATAATCTTTTTGAAATCTGATGAGCATAGTCCCCGATTTAGATCATTCTTATTAAAATAACACTAGGTAATTTTATTTTCCATATTTTAACGTTTTTACCTAATAAATGCATATTGAATGCATATTTGTAGTTTTATAGTGCATATTATTATTTATAGGTAGCACATATATTCGTTTTTCGTCGTATTTTTACGTTCACAGCTACATGATATCGATAAAATTGCGACCGGTCGGATATAAGAATTCGGGTTGTCGAAGAAATAAGAATCAATTCCCTCAAGTTGATGAACTCAATTCTAACAACAAAAAAGTTTTTTTAAAAGCTCCATCGCATATGATACTTTTCTGAAATATGGCCCCTAATCTCGCACTTCCACCGTACCTATATTAACGATTAACGAGTTGGGGTACATGGCTTAACGCAGCTTTTTCTTATTGTGTTAACTTACTAATTTCACATAATACATTTACATATTAATACATTTTAAGTGCATGTTTAAAAATAATTACATATTTTATAACATATTACAGCATTTTTAGAAGCATATTTCGAGAATTTTTTGTGCATATAAATCCGGTCCCTAGTAATAACTATGACACATTATGATATTATACCAAATAATATGGCATATCCATTTGTCATCTTGAAAAACATATTTTATACTGTACATTTTTGTATGATTTTTAGATGAAATAGGTACTATGTATATATTTGTTTCTGCTCCAAATATATTTGTTCTGTATAATTATTGAAAGCTGTGGAATAAAAAAAACCTCCTGTAAACTGCCTAAAAAATAGAATTAAAATAAAATCCTTTGTATGATTCATAACCAGGGTTCAGGATTTTATATTACAATGAAAGAGAATGGCAAGTTAAGATTTTATGTCAAACCTAAACAATACTAATGTCAGTTAGTTAGAAAACATCAAGATAAATATGTTAAATTATTCACAAACTGTATATCATGAGCTGTGATTACTTTGAATTTAATTATTTATTCATTAAATTCTTCTTATATTTGTTCACTTACCATTTTATTACAAATAACAAAATAACTACAATAATCTCAATTAAATCGTTATATTTCAATTTAGAAAAACTATGCTCGTCATTTTAATAAAATATTTGTTATGTATTTTACGTTAAATAGTAAATAATAATTACCATTATGCATAATAATATATTTATCATATATATATATCATATATATCATATATATATATATATTCATTCAATTTAGATTTTACATTATTTGATGTTGCAACAGTCTGATATCCCATATAACCTACTTTATTTTAAGAGTTTAAAAATCTGAAATTGCATAAAGTGTATACTTTTGTAAAATTTATAAACTAAAACTGTCAGTTGCTTAATTGTTAACACTGGTTTCTTTTTATAACGGTTAATACATCCAATTATATTAAATTGAATCAGTAGGTATCTAAAATAATAAATTTAATATCATTAGCTAATTACGATTGATTTTTTAAATTACCTATTAATACAACTCATAGAGTAATCATTTATGAAATACGAAAATCATTTTCTTATAGAATAGATAGTATAGAATAATACTCAAAATACAAAATAAAAGTAATGTGTATAAGGAAAAATAATTTAAGATTTAATTTTTAACATTGTAAAATATATTTCAGTTTGAGCATTAATCATAATTATACTTGAAAATAAAAACAAAATAAATAAATAGGTCATCAACAAACCAATTGTCAAATGACAAATTGTATGTATACAACTAAGCTAAGAATAATAAATTATTAATAAGAGAATGGTAACAAATTACAAAATATCAACAAAAAAATTAATATTCTATCACAGAATTGAGAATATGTATTAAGAATTAAAAAACACAATGTCCAAAAATAATTTACCAAAACAACTTACACAAGCACAAAGTTAATAAAAATAAAATTATATATATATATATTTTAATGAGATTCAATCTTATTCCTTAGTACTTAAGTTTTAATTGGTAAAGTTGGTAAAATATACAACATTTTAAGAACTTTGAATTTTTTTCAAAAGTCTAATTTTAAACAGTTTCTATTCTTCCTTTTCGTTTTGGTTCAGGTTTTTCCTGAGACTGAGATGTAGATGCCTAAAACAAGTATATTAAATTAAATAATTATATAAAAAAAAAATTTTAATCTGAACTATGAAATTAATTGGTTATATGAAATATATTTATTTACCTTTTGGGGATTGGAAATTTCTTGTATAATACTTTTTGTGCAAGGAGATTGATCTCTAGAATGTGTCACACTACTACAGTTTGATCCTGCACTATATTCATCATCTACATAAATACAGTCAGTATTAACAAGTGAATGTATGAAACAAAATCAATTAAAATTAGTTAGAAATTTTTTTTACTATTGGTAGATTTTATAGAAATAGGACAAGGCTGAACAACACTAGATGTATGCACAGCAACATCAGTAAAATGACTTCTCAAACTATGTTCTAAAAATGGTCACACTAAGTCAGTAAGAGTTTTCTAAATTATTAATTATTATCATGCATACTAACTTGCTTTTTGGCTTATATTACATGGTGCATAATTTGTTTCACAGCTAGTCATATCTAATAAATTTGCGATTTGATTAAGTTGTTTTCTTCTAGCTTTTATACGACCATTCAGTAATCTAAATAAAATTAATGACAAGATAGTAGTACTAAATGAATATTTATAAATATTCAGTATTCAATTATATATTACTTTTGTCTAGCTGCATTGCATCGAATATGATCATCAAACATTAATTTTACAGTATTTGTCATTTTATATTTTGAATTATGCATAGTGATGTGCAAAGTTTTAGTTTCGTTGTCAATTTTAGTGACCTAATATAATATGTTTACAAATATTACTTTATAAAAAAAAAGTATAAAATATTTTACTTCAGCATCTTGAAGATAACAAGACAATTTGCAAACACCCCAACCAAGGAATCTGCTGTGTGGCTCAACTAGTACTAATTGACTACTAATAATTGATAGATACCGTCTAGTTTTTGCACCATTCTCAGCAATTATCATACAAGTAATTAAATCGTTCCCATCTAAAATTAAAAGTAAATAAAATACATACTAATACATACTATTATCCCCATAAGTCCAATTATGATTCATTTCATGCATGGTAATTCAATTTGCTAAGTTCAAGTTGATACATGTTGGATAAAATATTAAACCAAATGTGTAATGAAATTTGTTGTTCCCAGCAGTTCATCTTAATAATAACTTGAATGATAATTAGTCAAAAATACTTACTTAAATTAATTGGAGTATCAAATACAAAACATTTAGTTCTATCTACCAGAGGCAATTGCAATTCTTCTTTTCCTTCATATGTCATTAATAATTTCCGTATCAATAGGAAAGAATAGATAAAATGTCTAGTTCTTTCAACCTAATATATATAAAAAAAATTATACATAAATATTAAATTGATATTTTTACATGAACTAGGCATAACTTTAGGTTATACTAATGTATATTTAATTTAATGCTTAATTTTACTTCTACAGACGCTAACGTTTATAAACACGTGAGATACATTTGAAATTTTTAAGTCCCTGGTGATCACCATCCAAGATAATTGAGAACTTGATAACTTAGGTCTTAAAAAATTTGTTTTGATGAGCAAAAAAAAAAAAAGCTCCAGGAATAATAATTTATTGTTTCTTCATAATAATAATGATATATACATTATCCGATCGGATTATTTTATTATGCGATAGACCAATAATGGTAAAATTAATTTTTATAACAGTCAATCTATATACCTAAAAAGATCGACATCTACTGAGGTTGGTGACCCCTGCTATAGTATATAGTAGATACTAGAAATAATTATTTTAATTTACAAAAATGTATTAAAATTAAGGTAAATATTTATTTCTTAAGGGCCTCCAATGGGTAGTTCCTTAATTCACATCACTCAAGCCATGTTATATCACATATAGCTATTGTAAACTAATAATTAAAGATTGTGTATTTTTCTTATTATTTTCTTAATTTAAAAATAAAATAAATTTGCTTCAGAAAATGTAAAAAAAAATTTGATTTATCTATTAAGTAACTTAGAAATCACAGAATATAATATAATAGAATATAATATTTATAATAATAATAAGAATATTGAATTAAATTCTTTATTGTTTTTTAATATTCAAAAATAATTTCAAACAATTATTTATAAATGATCAATAACTAAAAGTTTGGTAATTTTTTTTTCTTTTTGTGTGTTGTTGGTTGGAAGGTTATATGCATATACATGGTATACTGCTAAAACAGTGGTTCTTAATGGGGTCGTTACCGACACCTTGGGGGCATTTCAGTCTCTCCGGGGGGTGATAATTATGAAGTTGGGGGGAGGACGGTAGCTTTTTCAAACTCAGAGATTAAAAATAATATTTATAAGACGAAAATTTGATTTTGCATGAGGGGGGGGGTTAGCAATTAGTTATTAAAATAAAGGGGATAAGCTGAACTCAAAAAGGTTAAGAACCACTGTGCTAAAATCCCAGATAGTCACCAATCTAGGACCAAGTTACATGGTGTTTCACTGCAGCACTAATTAGTGACCATTAGTAATCAATACCACACCATGCTTGAATAACGTTTATGAATTTCAATATGAAATCAATTATGATGTTTTAAAATTATTGAAGCATATAAATGCTTATGATTTATCGAATGTAAATTATTTAAAATACTAAAAAATTAATTTCAAAGCTAAGTTATTTTATTGCTTGTGACTATGAAATACATACATCACCACATGGCAAGCGTTTTGAAAGGGGTATTCCAGTCATTGGTGAATGAGCAGGTGGAAGTAATAAAGTTGAATCACTTAAAAGTCGTTGAACATTAAGTTTTTCTCTGTGCATTTCATTATATTCATCTTCAAATAGTTCTAAAAACATTTCTTCTTTCTACAAAAAGAAATCTTTATTATTTTCAATTTGTTCTTTTAAAACAATTAAACGATTCTTAAGAGTAACTATATTAAAACTACATTAAATTTACTTTAAAAAATTGCCGGAGAAGTGTTAAAATTTTTTCTTTAGCGTTGAAAATAATAGCAATATGTTCATCAGACATGTATGTTTTTTCCTCATGAATAGTAAGTTTCTTCAGTAACACTATGGTCATTTCTAATGTAACTGAACGGACATAGCATACTAAATAAAAATTTAATAAATTAAAATATATATTAATATGTTTTAATGGTATAAATTGTAAACCTTGTTCAGATGCAGCTGTAATTATGTTAACTAGTTTATCAATAAGTTGGTTTCGTTCATCACAATGAACAAATGAAGAACATTCATTTTTTTTAATAGGAGTTAAAAATCCTTCATAATATTCATCTGAAAGACTTGAATTTTCAGATATAGCATATAATAAACAAACACCAAATAATGCTGAACTGTCAGATTTTTCAATTGCTAGTTGATCATATATAGATTCTAAACATTTACTGCGTATAGAATCAGCTAATAAATAAGTAAATTAGAATTAATAATACAAAATGTACTTTAATAAAAATAAAATAATACCTTCATTTTTTGATAAAAGAATTTCTTTTTCTTCGTCAGTTATATTCATGCATGTCAATGATTTAAGATCTAAAACATCAGTCAATTCTTTCTCTATTTTTACTTCATTTTTATTTTCATTTTCAAGTGTTGTTGGTATATCAACTTGTAATTGAGTTTCTAGGACAACCTAAAAATGTATTTATTAACATTAATTTAAAAAACTGCAACTCAACCAAAATACTAAGTTAAAATTTTAAAATTTACTTGATTTTTTGCTGGGACATTACCTCCCAATAAATATTTAGCCAATGGTGTAACTAATTTAGTTTGATGAATAATTAAAAATACTTGCGTTAACAAAAATAAACATATATCACCATTCATTAATGGTTGTTGTTTAACTGCATCTACAAACTAATAAGTATTCAAAATAAAAACCATCATATTTTAGTTATTTTTTTCAATTATAAAATGATTATTTACTTCTTCTGTTTCTACAATAATGTATTTATCTGGCGGAGATAATGAATGAATATAATAAGGTACAAACAGTTTGTCCATCAAGTGATCAACCAATACTTCATTTAACATATCTACTTTTGAGCTTAAAATATCATTTAAATAATGTAGGTCATCTAGATGAGAACTGACAAGATCTGCAAGTTTCACTCTATATTGATCTCTAAAAAAAAAAAACACACTTTTCCTTACAAAGTCAAAAAAATGTTTATTATTACTCAATATATTATTTTTAAAATATTACCCACTTAAACTAAAAAAAAGTACCATTCAGATATTATTCAAATTTATTATTATTTTAGACTTGCATAATAATTTATAATATATTTTTAAAATTTAATTATCTAATTTTATTCTCTATTGATTATATTTATGACTAATATATTATGACTTATGTAATCAAGATTAATAAAAATGATAAAATAAGTTAAATTCAATATTTTCATTTTTTAAGTTAAGTTACATTAATTTGTAAATTTCAAATTATTATTATTAATACATTAATAAGAAAAATATTATTAAACATAAAAATGGTTCAGACGAAAGAAAATTTTACTCTAAATATCTATTTTTAATAGTTAAAATAGGTTTAAATATCCTTAAGTATAGTTCATTATTTAAACAAATTTATATTCAGTAAATTTGAAGTAAATTTACTCAATTTAACAATAGCTTAAAAAAATATATTTTAGTCAGCAAAAATTTCAGTAAATGAAAATAATTTTCCTCTGTTAGAGAAATTTAGGGTTTGATTATTATCTTAATTATATGTAAAAACAAAAATATTTTAAATTAACTTACTGTATATTTTTTTGAGTATCGACATCAATTGGTTTAGCTCTAGCACTTGCATCCAATTCTAAAACCTGTTTACCCATAAACCACACCAGGTTTCCAAAATATGGAGCACATGTTTTGTCTCTGATAAAACGTAACATGCTTTCATCTTCAACTCTATAAACATTAAGGGTCAATGTGCGAACATATGTACGCACCATAGAGTCGGGATGGTTAAAAAACTTTATTGCTTCTGTATAAAGAGGAAAATCATTTGTTGCCTGAAAATACAATACAAATAAACAATAGAAATTGTTTTAATAAGATTATAAATGGTATATGTAAAAATATTATGTTACCTCATTATAAAAAAAGTGAATAGTATTTAAATTCAGTTTAAATGATAATGTTTTTAAGAAAGATATATAATATGCTAAAACATCCTCATCCGAGAAATCCAGTTTATTTATAATTATGCTATTAACATGATTATTGCTGAGTAAATAATCTTAAAGTAGAAAAAAATTGTTAAAATATTATTAGAGTTTACATGAATTTATTATAAACACATACATAAAGCAGTCTTGTTTTTAATATTTTCAAAAATAATATTAAGTGTTTGAAGCAATTGAACGCATACATAGTTTCCACATTTTTGATCCAGTATATGTAGGAAATAATTGAACATATTATTTTCTAAAAAGAACCTAAAAAATAATAATTATTAATTGAACAATAAAAATAGAATCTTAGAGAATAGTAAATATTGCTAATTTTTCAGTGTTATAACTCTTTATACTTAACTATAACAATAGACAACATAATAATTAATTTTTTTATTTAGTCTATAGCACTAAGGGATAAATATAGATTCATTGCTAGTTTGTAAATAAGTTGTAATACATTATGTAGGAACATGACTCTGTAGCTATATTTTTAGGTAGTTACTAATCCAAGAACAAGTAGCACTGGATAGAGCTTAACTACAGTCAAGCAACTCAACAAAAAAAATTATGGCTAAAACTAATTACAAATTACAATGCCACATCATGCATAGAGCAGTATAATTCTATCAACATACAATATGTTACACAATAAAATCATGCAAAACATTTATGATTTAATTATTATAGTATCTTTTGTTCAAAACCATGCATATATAAATTTAATTTTTATTATAACATTTGAGAATACTAAAAATTGATTACTTTCTAGATATATATTACACTTAAATGATTTTACATTCATAACTTTAATAAATGACTGGTGGAAAAACAAATACAACATTATGAAACTAAAACTTAACTTGTTGCATACAAGTTACCTATAATCATCAATGATACCATAAACAATAGAACAAAATGTTATATTGAATTAGGAACTTTGAATTTTAGAACTGACCACATTTTTGTGTAATTGGTGATTTCAGCAACAAAAAATTTACAGAACATAAGGAATAAAGTATCACTATGAAAAATGTTATACCTAATAATAATTACTAATTAATTAGTTGTTTCAAAATTAAAATTAAAAAGATAGTTATGTTATTTTCAACTTTATTAAAAATATTCTCATTTAAATTTATTATTATATACAATTCATAATGAATTAGATTAAGAAAAATACAGTTAAAATTAAAAATTAAAAGGAGATATGTGGAATTGTTCCCCCACAAAATTGTATTAATTTTTTAGGAAGATTTCATTTTCTTTATAAAAATATGAAGATTAATGATAGTATAATAATAAATTTTTTAATCTTAAATTATTAATACTTTAATAATATTTGTTACAAAGGTATATAAATAGTGTACAACTATGAATAAACTTAAGAGCAAAACTGGATTTTCTTAAATATGTAGGTTATTAATGTTATTATATTGTTTTATGTTATTGATAATATGCACATACAAGTATATACACACATGTATTTTGTTTTAAAAGTTAATAAAGTTAATCATGTATTTTTATTTACTCAAACACCGCAGGACTATTTTGATCACCCCATATTAAAATTTCCGCCATACTCCGAAACGAATCAACTATCAACGTTTTATTAGCGTCCGTGACATTTTGATTTTTGCTTAATACTGTATAAATGTATCTAAAGAACATAAGAATTAAAAATTTAAATATGACAACAGTTCATCATGTGATAGGTGTGATAGGTTTGCCATAGAAATTACTTGAGATACTCCAAAGAATGAAGGTTTTCAGGTTTGACCAATTTTTTTGAACGAAACATGATTGTAGTCTTGATTGATCACACAAATCATTCGCAGCAATATTAATAAGACTATCTATTAAGCATAAGTATCAAAAACAAAATAAAAAAAAATTAATACAATTAAATGTTACTGTCGATTGTCAAAACAGAATATATATATATATATATATATATATATATTATATAGAGAAGTTGTTTGATTATTATTAATCAATGGATTACACAGTTAAAAACCTTTAAGTCTATTGACAATATATTATTATTGTAAAATACAGGAAATACTTTAAAGATAATAATCATCATTCTTAATTTTATTTCTTATCAATCTTCGTTTTTTACTTCTAATGTATTTGACATTTTTGTGCATGACTAACACTATGACACTGACGGCTGACGCACTCTTGAGTCTTGATACTAACTTCATCGTTAATAGTGTTATTTGTTAATACTCATTTTAATAATAAAATCATTTTAATCCTAGTTACGGTTTTAAGTTTTAAGCACGATTAATATTTCATATTAAATATCCATTATATGATCAATACTCAATAGTATATTATGAATTATGATATTATCAGTAACTGATCTGCGATCATGATCCTAACGAAGTTTTATACATAATACTTATACTTATATCTTAAATTGTGCATAAAACCATTGATTATAAATATTTAAATATAATACTATAACTATATTAGTATTTATAATCAATGATAATACCCACGAATGAATGTTATACTTATAAGAAATATATTATGTTATGTTATGTTATATATATATATATATATATTAATTATAGTATGTATGTCCATTACAATAATTTGAATAATTATCCATGACATATTTACCTATGTGTCAATGTATCTGAATCCACAATTTTAAATCTCATCAAATCAAAAACTATTAATGAAAAGTTTATCAATGGGAATTTAGACGTACCGTGTTCAACCGTCATCATTAACAAATGGTATGACGTAAATTATAAACTAAAAAGTTGCGTAGGCGACACGAAAAATCATTTTTAACACTTGTTAAAATCCAATGTGAATGTGAAAATATGTCCCTTACAAGTAGTAGTCCCCTGGATCGTGTTTTTGACGAAATAGCAAACTATACTACCTAAATAAAGTTTTCTTAGATTTAATGCGGACGTAGTATTGTAGCCATAAATTTTGTACCAAGCATAAGATTTATGATTGTAGCGCACATGTATTAGATGTAGTACGTGATCTATGATACAAACTACAGACATAGATAGAAATACATCTATATATTCATCAATTCATCGCACAACTGGATGATTCGAAACAGGATAATTGTGTATCTAAGACTCAAGAGTCCTAAAGATTACAGCCACACAGACGTGATGTATTTCAGTATTTGTATACATATAAATATAAAATACAAAAGTGTAGCCATGGTGAAAAAGTAGTGACGCTCAAACGCGAATAGTGCGTGTCATACTGCCATTAGTGCAGTAGTGCAGAACTGCAGTCGTCAGACGAAAAGAATTGGAAAGATTGTATTACAATAGATTGGTGATGGAAAATTGGAAAATGCACATCGCAGATGCCAGAAAATTGTATATTTGTATGTTAAGACTGTCGAGGCTCGAGATGTCAACGGTCCGCTTATCAGTTAATAGAAATGTATACACAAATACACAATGTTATATATTATTATCCGTATGCGCGAGAAACGTATTTACGTATTAGCTGATAGTCGAGTGATAAAAAAAAAAAATGAATAGACTTTCGTCGCGGATGGCCCGAAATGGACGAACAGCTGACTACAGAAATGCAAAAAACCCTTGGCGAAAGATTTTTCAACCCAAAACCGGTGGCGACCCGTCATCGGACACAGGGACAATAGTAAAACGGAATTATTCCGCGTTGAGAATTTCGTGGATCGAGGGACCGCGATTATCGGTCAGGTACCGCGACACACACGACCGTTTCCGCCATGATCGTTTCTTCCATGGGAATTGGTTTTTATTATGTTCGTATGTGTGTGCGTTTTTTTTTTTTTTATACTATTTTATTTACCGTGGGTGGAATCACTGGAATGTCCTTGCACTTGCTAAGCCCCGAAATCACGACGGCGGCCATCAGTTCAGACGTTTTCCGAAGTTTTATTCCCACATCAATATAAACCATTTGGCGGCCAATAAAAACGATCCGTACATGTTAAATAATCGCTGGACATCGTGTACCGTGATTCTCCGGTAGGTAGTGCGTTCGGGTTCGGTTCGGTCGCGCAAAATGCAAGCCATCAAGTGCGTTGTTGTCGGTGACGGGTAAGTCCTGCGTACTTGATAATTAATATTATTACACACGACCACTGGTTGTTACTGACCTCAGCTCGTTAAAAAACGAAGACCTCAACGGGTTCATCACAAAACTATATTACAATAGTATTGTTGTCAGTTTTCGTCCGATGTTCTGCGGACTTGGCACCTTTTTTTACCGTCTTAGTTATGCCCATCATTTGGTCTGCAGTTGCTCGCTTTGTTCATCACTATTCAATGTTTCTAAATTAAAAAATAGCAAACCATTCTGTTGTGGGGTACGTTAATGTTTTGTTAGAGCCCAATGAACCAACTGATCTTGGCTATCAATTAATTTTTGCCTCTTGTTAACATTCTTGGGATAAAATAAGGTTTTTCCTTGGTGGTTATTTTATAATGAATCAGTGATAACTGCTTAAATTTGATATTTTTATTGCAATATATGCGGTGCATCCTAGTTTGTTTGCATTAACATTTTTATTCGGTACAACTATTTTATTTATATTGTTATTTGTATATCCTCTAAAATTATTTTAAACTACCTTGTTAACATTTTGATAAAAAAAAAAAAAAAATGTTTTTATTTTTTTTTATAGAGCTGTTGGTAAAACATGTTTACTTATTAGTTATACAAGTAATGCGTTTCCTGGAGAATACATACCTACTGTGTAAGTAACAGACAATTTTATTTAATCCTACAGGTGTCTTATTATATATTGGTTGTATAATCAATATCACACTTAATTAGCTTTTATGTATCAACAATATTATTTTATTATTGTTTCCTAATAATTGTTGATTGTATTATGTCATTGTACTTATAGAAACTGGAATGCTTTTATTATGCAGACATTTACATTTTTTTTATATATATATACATATAAACCAGATGCACATTTTTATTACTTTTTTTAAATGTATAGTTATTGTTTAAGAATTTATCACATTCCTACTTGTAGAAATAGATTAGTAACATATAATATTAGAAATATTAATTAACTACTTTTACATGATTATTTTAACATTATCATTGGTTCCTTACCTATTTTGTATTGTTTGAAGTTATATTTTATTTTAAGAAGGCACAATTTATGAAATATTATAATTTTTAATACTGACATATTGAAAATTTATTGTATATTGTGTCTTACAAATCGCAAAAATAGAAAATATTTCAATCGCAGTATAAAGTAATATTTAACATACATAATACATTATTCTTTATCTATACATAACTGTTATATATATATATATAATTAATTTAATGTTTTCATATAAAGTAAGTTAAAAAACAAATTTAAGTATAAAAACTTGGTTAAAATAATGATACATAATATAATTGATAAAAAAAAAAAAAATGTTTTTCCTTCTAATTCCAATAAACATAGTAATTTTTGACCTATACTTATAAGTTATAAATATATCGTTTAAGTTTCAAACAGATCATTTATATTTCATTTCTGCAAAAGTAATTTTAAAATAATTAGTTTAATGTATTTAATGTTATAAATAATATTAGTTATATAAAAATTATCTTATGTATCTATTATATTTTATGTATAATTTAATAGTAAAATCATTGTTTGCATCTAAGAATTTTTAATGCAATCTTTGCAGAGTTTATCAGTAGCATTTATTAAGGTAGTATTAGTTTATATTAAGTATTTTAATATACAATTATTTGTTAAAAACTATGCATAATTTTACTCGGAATTGCTTCACATAATTCATTTTATATCTGTTAGCTGATTATTATACATATATTTTTTTAATTTTAATGTAGAATAAAAATTTCAATGTTTTTATTACCTATGTTAACAGTTATTATTTGAATTTTAGATTTGATAACTATTCAGCCAATGTTATGGTTGATGGTAAGCCAATTAACTTAGGATTGTGGGATACTGCAGGTCAAGAAGATTATGACAGGCTCAGGCCTCTTTCATATCCACAAACAGTATGCTTATTTAATTAGTTAATATGTATAAGACCCACTGTACAACATGTTTGTTATTCATTTATTAAGCTTATTTTTAATTTTTTTACAGGATGTATTTCTTATATGTTTTTCATTAGTAAATCCTGCATCGTTTGAAAATGTGCGAGCAAAAGTAAGATTAATACTTATAATTATTTCTTTAATCAATATGATTAGTATAATTCCTAATTACATTTTTTTAGTGGTATCCTGAAGTTCGACATCATTGTCCAAGTACTCCAATTATTTTAGTTGGTACAAAACTTGATTTACGAGAAGATAAAGAAACAATTGACAAACTCAAGGAGAAAAAACTAACTGCCATTACATATCCACAGGTATCTATTATTCAATATATATAATACATTTATTATGTGATATGAAAATACTTGAAGTTAATTATTTTAAGGGTTTATCAATGGCCAAAGAAATTGGAGCAGTTAAATACTTGGAATGCAGTGCTCTGACCCAAAAAGGTCTAAAAATTGTATTTGATGAAGCCATTAGAGCAGTTTTATGTCCTGTACAGCCACCAAAGCCCAAACCTAAGTGCGCAATAATTTAACAATCACGACTTTGTTGTCACTGGTGAGTCAATGTATTACCTTTATTATAAAAGTTTTTAAATCTTTTATTTTTACAATCAGGATTGATATTTAGGTTTTTTATTTTGAAAAATATTGGATGATAAATGATAATTATAATTCTGTTAAAAACAAATGATAATAATATTTTAAAATAATTATTAATTAGTATTTTTTTTTTTTGATCTGGTGTTATAAATTGAGGCTTATTTTATATATTTATGAATTACTTAGGGACATTAAATCCAACAGAGGTTTGTCCAAGACTGATAACAGTCAGTTCACCGATTGATACACATTTTGCTTGTGTATAACAACTAACAAAAAACAAAAGTTCTTCCTGCAAAATAATAGAGCGCACATAATAATTAAATTGTGTAATGTATAGTATGGTAAGAAATTTATATATTAACTAGGGACCTATAATGCTGTTGAACAAACGTATGGCCTAATTTTATAGTCTAATCATGTAATCTATAGCTTAATAATTTTTATAAAAATAAAATATACATATATATATATATATATATATATGTATATATATATAATTAAATAATCCATAAGTTTATTAATTCTGTAATTGTAAATTAATATAAATCAATTTTCATTGTGAATTTTTTTTTTTTTAATTGTTTTATAATATCTTTTCTACTAAGTTGCTTGGTGCTACTTACTTTCTGTATCTTTCAATGCCACAAATTATATACCACTTGATATAATAATTAAAATAATATATATATATATATATATATATATATGATTTACCTTAATTTGTTCTGAACGTGTTATAGTTACTTGATAAATTGGGTAATGTTCGTAATTTATGCTCATGTCACATTTGTAAAAAAAAGTAAGATCAATATGATATTGTTACAGTAGCGCATGGTTGGTTATTTTAAATTAGGCTGTAATCAAAAATTATTTATTTATGTCTTAAGCTTTATGGATTTACAAAATAAGCACTATGTGCTTATCATTAGTCTATATCTATTTATCATGTATAACTTGACATAAATGCATTTTTCAGTGGTTTAGAGTATAAAATATTGTGTACACTGAGATGATATAAAATATGTACAAAAGCAACAAAACCTATAGTATCATTTTTGTAATATTTGTTATGTCTAAAAAAAATTCAGAATTTTAATGTTATTTTTTAATGAGTTTCTTTATAAAATGTTGTTGGATCTATTAGAAACATGATGATTATTTAGGTAGTCATGTGATTTTTTTTTTTGTACAATCATTTTTTTCTTTTTATTTTTAACCTTGTAATTTCTAAATAAATGATACATCTTGTATAAAAAGAAGATATTTTCTTTTATTTTTGAACCCTGTGTTAATGACTTATTAAATTGTAGTCATTACTTTCATAAATAAATTATGTATTATCACATTTTAAATTTATATTTTTATAATTCATTTATCATATGTATTTTTTCTTTATTAATGTCTTATATCTTTAAGAATACATTACTATCCTTTATACCTTAAATGGCTTGAAGATCATAGATCTGATGCAAATTATTTAAAAATTGTAACTGTAAACTAGCAAAATGTAAAAATAAATTAATTTGGGACCACTTAAAGATGTTTTTGTTTATTAATTGAGAATTGAGATCTATAACATAAAAAACAAAAAAGTTATTATGATCAATTATGTTATCAATAGTTACATTTTGCATATGGATAATAATGTATATTTTCAAGTATATACATAGAAATTGTGTATAATTATATACAAAATAGTCCGTTGATTATTATTTATAAGTTAGTACTTTTACAAGACTCAATACACCTTATGTCACTTTAAGGATTCCAGTTTTTTTTATTATTATTATTATTATCATTATTATTATTATTATTATTATTTTATATTATTTTTATATAAGTTATATATTTTGTTAATTTAATCCAAATTATTTGTTCTTTGTACTACTACGATCCATGTTATTAACTACCAAATAAATATAATAAGTACTGACATTTAGATCAGTTTTGGAATTGTGGTGTATGTTTAACACAAACCATTTATCTTAAAAACTCAAAGCAATACATTTTGACTAGATTATAAATTAATTATACTATATTAGGCTCTTTATTGTTTAAATAAAAAAGTATTCGTTTACTTTATCCTGTTTATAATCACTTGTTTATAACTTGTTCACAAGTTGGAAAATAATGCTATATATTAAAAGTATCATCGAAAGGTTAAAATAATAATAATCGTTGTGGCTTATAATTTTTCTATCTACCCTAGTAGATTTGAAATTATGTATTAATCAAGAAAAATCTATGAACAGATTATTTAATTTAGAACTTAAGTGAAATATTTTAATTTAAAAATTACCATAGTGAACAAATAAATTAATTGTATTATTCTAAAAAATGTTTTTCACCTATGCATATTATTTAAAATAGAAGATGAGCTAAATTTGAGTGTAAGTGATAATGAAATCGGTTGTCTTTTCTTTTACTTACATGCATTATGTGATCATTACTCAGTCAAACACCTTTTAAAATAGTTTTGTGAATAATAGTATCAATGGACTCCAGAGAATAATTTTTTAATGAAGGTAAGTCATTATTTATACCAAAATAACTATATATTATTATAAAAAAAGCTTTTATCAAAACAATGATTTTATTGTTCTACATCATTGTTTATATTAAATTATTCCATAATGTTATAATGATATATAATCACAATAAGTGAAGTACAGATGACTACGTTACTAAGTATAAGATATAGATACAACTGATTTCTCTATTGCACGTTCAAGCAGTTCACTCCTAAGAATAATTTAATACAGTTGGTATGATAAATTAACTTATTATCTCCTATTAAGATCATAAATTTATTATTTTAAGTTAAAAATTATAAAAATAAAATACTCGTTTACGAAAACAGAAATTATGTTTTATAATTCTATGAATAACCTGATTTAAAATAATTACTACGATAAAACGATATCCTAACCTAATAAAAGAATTTAAAAATATATAATGTTAGCCCGTAAAATACTGAAACGTTAGTGTTATTTTTATCACAAAATAAATTCTTAAGCTCTTGGAATTTATTCTTACGTAGCCACGTGGGATTTGAGTATTTATTATTACGCTAATGGAAAAATTAAAACGCCATGATGTTAATAATAATAATATATGCTGTGCTACGTAATTTAAACATTTTAAACGCGTAGTCTCCATTAGTGTTGGTGTCCTACAGGGGTCAATGATATTCATTCCTATTTCCTGTCATGGAAATGTGGAATGAGTAATTCTATTTACAGCAGACTAACAACAATACAATATCGAAACCGCCGTTTATTATCACAAATAACATTCATAACTTACTAATAATAATGTGATCATCGTAGCTGGAAACGAACAGGATTGAGTCAAGTCAAGTATAATAATGCGTAATAATTGAACATAAATTTTCTGAAGTTTGAAACTAATAAAAAATACTTACGCAATTACGCGTATCTTCTTAGGTAACAACCAAAACTAGACATTCAACCGTTTTAACGTATAACACTATATAGATGCATAATAAAAAGAAAAACCATTTAAATGGTCGAAAATGTCGAAATTAATTGATAGTTATAATTCCCTTGAAAATCATTACCTATACATAGGTAGGTACTTATTTGGATAATGGTATAAGAAAAAAGAAAATTTACTGTAGTTAACAATATAATATTTTACTCAAAGGGATTGTACGCCATGATTTTCTGTCTGTCTGTCATACGCGCAACATATAGTAGTATTCTATTTCCAGCGTACTCATCGATCAGTTAATGCGTTAAGAATTTTGAAAATTGATTTAAATTCGTCGTTAAGTCTAGAAATTCAGATCGACTTTATCACATTTTTGATTTGTCCTCCAGCATTTCACAAAATAGAATTAAACAAATCACATAATCACATTGTTCTCAAATATAGGAGACTATATAATTCAATGTATATAGGTATAGGCGGTACTAATTATCATAGGAGCAATTAAGAAATGCCTACATAATACAAAAATTAGCCTCTTCAAAAATGTATTCTTAATTTAAGAAAAGCCTTTATTAATTAGGTATCTAATATACATAGTAAACGTTGTTTGAAAAAATTATTTTTTAAAGTTTAAACGCCATGAGGTACTCTTCCGCAATTTATTATAATAATTAAAGTTGTACGTACCTATATATATATCTGACTATTATTATTTTTTTTTCATACATTTTAACATAGTGCGTCTATAATAATTAATAGAGCCCCGAGAATTCCGTTCATATCGATTATAGATACAGGCGTATTATTGAACTGTAATATTTAAAAAGCCGCAAAACAAACGTTATAATATCCCGCGCACAAAGCGCAACACACACAATTAACTCGACACTAATCATACCACCGACATAAGGCGCGTTTGGTCTTAAATTAATTGTATACGTGCATCTACAAAAAAGTACTTCGGAGAAGTAAAAAAGGCTTTCTGTGCGTAAGTCGAAGCGATTGGGAGAAAAGATAGAATTTTGATGTTAATAAGAAATGAAATCAATCCCAAAATTCTGTGCCACAACTTGAAAAATATCAATTCACAAAAAAAAAAAAAAAATGAGCACAGCACGGCGCATATTAATGATGTAATCAGCCATAAATCGGAGTAGTCGACTTGTTAATCTGTCAGACTCGAATTTTTTTAACAATCTGTAATTTGCGCCGTGCTGTGCTAATTTTTTAACATCTTTAATAACATCAAAATTCTATCTTTTCTCCCAATCGCTTCGACTTACGCACAGAAAGCCTTTTTTTACTTCTCCGAAGTACTTTTTTGTAGATTTCAATTATTTTTCTGAAGCATTGATTATAAATACATTTATACTTTATAGTATTTATAAATTATAATCAATGGTACTACGTTCCACGGCGACCACACAAGCACACATACACGCATCTTTATCTATGATACGACTCCGGACGCCACACTAACAACGACTATACGCACGGCGCACCCGAACGCTTTATCTTAAAATAGCCCCGGCTGTAGATATTATCTACTATAAACAGCTCGTTTTTCGTATTATTACAAATAAAATATTACGGGACTGTTAAATAATATTGTCGACAGTGAAGAAATCGATTACGGTATAAAATTATAAATAACTCAGTGTTACTATTACTATTACTATTATTACCATTAGATAACTTAGTAATGCCACAACGCCGCCGGAAAGTACCGCGAGTATAATAACTCATGCGGGCCGGTTGGCAACCCTTGGGGCCGAGAGAAAATTGAGAATCGAAAATTTGCAGTTCCTTAGCTCCGTCCCTATCACGCTCCGCATGCAACCAACGCGTGCGAGTGAGAGATCCGAGCGCTGCGACGAAACTTGATGTATAATAGTCTCGCTATCGGTTTCTTATCTGCGTTTCTTACGCACAGAAAGGAGTCTCTAGCCCGACTCTTCGATACGGTTATTGCGACAGGGGTAAGGTAGGCGCGGGTACATATTATTGTAATTAGATCGTAGGCGCGTTCCCAGACGACAACGTACATAGTTACCTACGGACAGAAACGGGCGCGCGTGTTATTAGGACTGTGGTTTGAGGTCTCCATTCTTTGGTTGCACTTGTCGTGGTATCTCGTGTGCCGTTTTCGGCGGAGCACACTAGTTGTCTCCCAAAACATATCAATTGCCTCCCATCCTTATCGTAAATAAAATGGTCGATCTACACTAGTTGCCTCCGATGATCGGGCAATTAAAAATTATATACGATTTAGAAGAATTTACACACTGGTCGCCTCCCGTATAGACTTGAGTAGTGGTTCATAAATTATTATTGTAACATAATATAATATATATATTTAGAAATTTGGAATTTATTAAAATCTTAAATCTAAAAACACCGGCTATACATAGGTACACCCGAAAATTAACAAACGGTTTGCACACGGGTGACGTATTATATATTATAATAAAATATGTCTAATGTATAATGTTGTAAGTTTTCCTACATACCCCACATATTATACTGATTCTTAACGTCCACGGGCATATAAAGCACTCTCGAACACTCACATTACTTGTCCATTAATATATATTTACTTCGCTATATATAATATTTAATATAAATATATTATATATATGTACACGAGATAACAGCATAGTAAACAATGTACTTCCTATGTATACTTACTCAATATAATTAATATAAAGAAGCAGGTACCTTGCTCTGATTACTCGGCTGTGATAAATATTGTTAAAACTTAGAGAATGGTTTTGAAGTTCATTAATGTAAGCGACAAGCATTTTATGAGCTAGGTCTTATTATTATTTACTTTTATTATTGTTGTATTTTTTTCAAATGTATTTTTAATATCTAATTTGAAATTACCCTTATATTTAACCTGTGGCCTAGTGATGGATGAAATTAGGCCTACTTAAAAATAAGGCACAGAATATTGATTTTTTTTTTTTTTTTATGGAAAATTAAAAAAAAATAGTATGAAATTTCGTAAAAATTTAAATTTTAAACAGTCATAAAATTTTTTCCTTTAAGTCCGATAGAAATTTTTTTATATATTTTTGAAGATTAGCTCATGGACAACTTAGTGTTAAAATTTTGAACCTTAGGTATAAACAGAATAAATTTTATGATAAATTTTATGAATTTTTATCTACTAAATAACTTACAAATTATCGTGATTTTGACACATTTTATACAAATTTGAGCTTTATGGGCTTATAAAAAAAGTTTGAGTGAAACAATATCCAATATTTTTTAGTTACGATAAGTTGAACTTATTATAAACCTCTTATTAAATTTTCAAGAGTTTTCGGTCAGCAAATTAAATTTTATAGATGTTTAAAAAAAAATTTTTTTACAAAAATCGAAAATTTAAATTCTCTATAAATAAGTCAAAATATGTCAAAATACTTTGAAAACTTAACCATGTATAGAAAACGCCAATATAAAGATTTGTGATAATTTCAAGTTGTTGCGGTTTTTCGTTTTTGAGTTAGAGCATTTAAAAAAAATGTATTTTGTAAAAACGTGATTTTGCGTAAAATTTCCCGTTTTTTTTTTGTAATTTTTTTATCGTTTTTTTCGATTTTTTTAAAAAGTATTTAAAGAGTTGCATTTTTGACTTGCCTAAGTACCATCTACATTCACTTTTCTTTCAATAAAGTTGCTGTTTGAGAAAATCGAAGCATTTTTACTACCAAAAATCGTGTCCTCGGACACAAAAAAAAAAACACACATCATTTTTGCGAAGGGCTTTGGCGGAACAGGTCTGTACTGTAGTCTGTAGAGATTGCACTCCTGGATATAATACTGACGAATATGCTTTATAGTTTTCAAACGTTTAAAATCAAAAAAAACCTTTAATTTTTAATTGCTTTCCGAAAAAGTATTTTCTTAAATAAATTATAAAGGACTAACATTTACCATCAGGTACGGGAAAACTTCCGAGGGGGAGAGGTGCAGACTCCGTGTCTCCCATCTTAGATACGTGCTTGAGTGTGCGTATGTAAAGAATGTAATAGATTACTGCCGTACAATGTATATAATGTAAATTAACGTATACCTAATGTAAATATTATAGGTACGACGGCCGACGGGTGAAAGAATGTATTTGGATTTAGGTACCTATTCACGGGCGCGCACACCGTTTACTAAAATACCTTTGAGTGTATATCGCCTGCAACCGACTGTCTTTGTCAGTAATATAAAAGAAAGAGAGAGAACTAAAAAAATAACTTAACGAATTTCATAGCAATTTATACAATGCCGTGTATATTACGTAGCATATAAATATAATACAAGTCGAAGCGTTTGTGGCGACGAACAAAAATCCTTTAGAACTTTCCCCAGACCGTTTATTTTCTTACAAAACGTGTAAGTATATAATATACCTATATATTTTCTAAGTATATATATATATAATACACACATCTATATGTGCGCATAAGTATATATAATATATACATGTACATGCTGCATGCGTATGCCCGAATGCCCCCCCCCCCATTGTACTTGGCTGCCGCCGTTCTTATGACATGATCGCTGAAATATCGGACGGGATTGTCCCCGCATTTACGGTATACCGTATACACTTTTGACAAAGCCGCGCGTTCGCAATAATAGTTTTCTTTCAAAACCCATTAACTATTTCGATACAAATATAATATAATAAAAGGCGACGACAAAACAAAATCTGTTGTGTGGATGATATTCCACCTCAGGAGGGGGGGGATAAAGAGAAAAAAAACTTGTTTGCCTGCATGACGTCTATATACAGTGTGTTTCACTCAAATGGTAACACCAAATATTTCTGTCCAGTGACCTTATATTGAAATGGGGTTTTTTTCAGGGAGCTAGGGAATTTTAAAATACACATTCTGTGATATTTTTAAAATTTTTAATCCTTTTATTGTGTGCATGCGCAATCAAAGTGGAATTTTAGAAGTCAGTCAATTTTTGAGATAGGAAAAAAGTTTATAAATCAATGTTGCTTAAAAAAAATTTTGAATCCGAATTTAGTATTAAAAATAGGTGTTGCCATTTAAAAAATTTAACTTTGATTGCGCATGCGCACAATAAAAGGATTAAAAATTTGAAAAATATCACAGAATGTGTATTTTAAAATTCCCTAGCTCCCTGAAAAACCCCCATTTCAATCTAAGGTCACTGGACGGAAATCTTTCGTGTTACCATTTGAGTGAAACACATTGTATAAGTATATTTTCACGTATATATATATATATATAATAACGTTAATATTTTAAAATACACGCATTACAATTACCCAAAAATGATACATTATTGCCATGTAACAAAATCGCGTTTTAAAACGACTAAAACGAGATGTCGTTTATTTGTACACCGTTTTTTTTTTCGACACTTTATGATACTCGTATACACGATAAGCCTATTCCGTTTCGGCTCAAGATGTGGCGTTTGAATTTACAAGGGGAAAAATAATAAATGAATAATATTATGTGTATTATTTTAGTAAATGTCGGAAGTGTAGTTTACGTATTCACCACGTCGCCGTCGTAGCGATTAAAAAAAGAATACCGTGGAAATTTAAAAAAAAAAAATTTCACGACATATTTTACTCTGTAATGTCCACAAAATTACAAAATGATTAATTTATTCAATACGAAAAAAAATAATACCTGCTACATTAAATTATTGGTTATTTCAGTGTACAGGTTGCAGGGAATAACTAACGAGTGACCGAGTCCTAAATGGTATGGTATGGTGTACAGAACTATTATAATATTATATGTAAAAGTGCACGGAAAAGTTACATCGGACCTCTATACTCAACGTACTATATTATACAAGGGTTGTAGAAATGAGCATTTTTACACTTTAACCGCTCGTAAATTTGTACCACATTTCGTAGTTGTAGGTATATGCTGTTACCTTTTAGAATCGGTTTTGGACATGAGCAGCTAATGACGCACATCAGTATTTTATAATATACACAGGAAGCTTTTATAAAGGAGTTTCTCCTGCTCTTCAGGAATACAGTAATAAATATTATTATACTACTTTTTTTCTCAACCAATTTATTTTTATACGTTTTTTATGGAACCCATCATATCCACTGAACATATTTTGAGTACGTACCTGTTGCTGTTAATATATTACCAGGTGACGCCCTAAATACGTGTAAAGCACACGAAAAAAATAACTGGAAAAAACATGTATAAATACATAAGTTTAATAAAATATCTTTTATGGATATTATAAAACTAATCAATAAAACACTCCCACTCGATTTTCAAACATTATACATGCGACATGCAAGCAATTTAATATTACGATGAGTACATAATATACGATGTACTATAGTACTATAGTCAGGAAAGTGCAAGTTGTAGGCAATCTTAGTTATACTTATGTCCTGATCTAAGAAGGCCAAGGGAGGAGTTAATTGCATGAAATAACTATTTATCCTCAAACGATTTTAAATATTTGTAATAATTCAAAAAGTATAAGTCGTAGAAATTTAAAACCAGTTGTTTAAGTTGGCACTTTTTTGAAGTGATTTTTTTTTTTTCAAATTATTTTACTAATTTTTATGCAACTTATAGGCATTTGAAATATTGGATTTTTTAAATTTTAGATTCTGAACGGAGTGATGGAATCTATTGATTTTACAATGATGTGTTTTTTTTTTATTTATATATTTATTTTTGTGTCTGACGACATCTTTTTGGGCAGTAAAAATGCTTCGATTTTTTTAAACAGCAACTTTTCTGAAAGGAAAGCGAATGTAGATGGTACTCGAGCAAGTCAAAAATGCAACTTTTTCAATAATTTTTAAAAGCGTCAAAATAAAAACTTAAAATCTTAAAACTCAAAATCGAAAAATCGCAAACACTTGAAATTTTATTCATTTTAATTGCAACGTAAATTAGCTACTTTCTTGGTATTATATATAACTATTTTATTAAAATTTTAAACAAAACCTGCGGGTGCCGAGAAACCCCTACAAATTTTTTTATTTATATTTTTTATTTCGCCTTCATTCTCTTGCGCCTTGTGGTCCCCTTTGTCGCTCGCACTCCAACTCCTCCTTTTCTCCCATAATGGTGTCCATCAATTTATTAAAGGTCCGACGCTGACGTTCCGCCGTGTCCAGCAGCCTCCTCACTGCGCCCACAAGTCCGTTGGCAATAGATGCACATGTACCTATAAATTGTTCAATACAAAACAATATTCAATGTATATACGCATGTCAGCGTAGGCGATTGTGATTATATAACAAAAGTATAGTATGGTAAAATATAACGCGCATGACTATGTTGGCAAAATATAAGGTCTGCTGTTGTTAAAAATGTAGTTATTTACATGTTACTATGATTGGTGGTGTAGAATTTAAACACAAATCGAAAAAGCTTATTCAGTAGGTATACTATTTCCACCACTAAGACGCATCTTTATTTTAAATAAAGTCCTGGGTGTACGAGAATCGTTGCTTAAATTATAAAAAAAAAAATTTAGTTTCTGAACGGAGTGATGGATTCTATTGGTTTTACAACGATGTGTGTTTTTTTTTATTTTTATTTTTTTGTGTCTGAGGACACGATTTTTGGTAGTAAAAATGCTTCGATTTTCTTAAACAGTAACTTTTCTGAAATGTAGATGGTAATTGGGCAAGTCAAAAATCCAACTTTTTCAATACTTTTTAAAAAATTGAAAAAAACGATAAAAAAATTACAAAAAAACGGGAAATTTTATGCAAAATCACGATTTTACAAAATACATTTTTTTAAAATGCTCTAACTCAATAACGAAAAACTGCAACAACTTGAAATTTTCATCAAATCTTTATATTGGTGTTCTCTATACATGGTTAAGTTTTCAAAGTATTTTGACATATTTTGACTTATTTATAGACAATTTAAATTATCGATTTTTGTAAGTTTTTTTTTCTAAATATCTATAAAAAATTTTCGGCTGTCCGAGAACTCTTGAAAATGTATTAAAGGATTAATTATAAGTTATACTAAGTAACTAAAAAATATTGAAGATGGTTTCACTCAAATTTTATATAAGCCCAAAAAATTCAAATTTGTATAAAATATGTTAAAATCGCAATAATTTGCAAGTTATTTTGTAGTTAAAAATTCATAAAAAATTTTCTGTTTATACTTAAGGTTCAAAATTTTAATACTAGGTTATCCATAAGCTACTCTTCATAAATCTATAAAAAAAATTTCTATCAGACTCAAAGGAAAAAATTTTATAACTGCTTTAAATTTAAATTTTTACGAAATTGCATTATAATTCAATTTGAATATAAAATACTACATTATTATATACCCATTTTAGACAAACATATTAACTCCGTTCAGAATCATTATTCGTATACAATGATATCTATCATTGCATTCAAATTTAACAAATCTATTGTAAATATGACCTATGCTATAAACGAGGTGCACTCCACCCCCAACTGTACAGCAAAGCGAAGCCCATCAGTTTTTTTTTTTTGATTTCGTTGCATCCATTTATATTTTATATATATATTATAATCATCTCTATTTTGAAAACATCTATAAGCAAAAAAGAGAAAAAAAGTTTAAATATTGAAGCCATTAAAATTTTATTAAAATGTAGTATTTTGAACCGCTATGAATATGAAATTTGGTCAGAAATTTCTATTTATGATGTAGAGAACAACTACTATACTACAGGGTATAATATAACATGTAACTTGGTGTTATTTCCATTCATTTAATGTAATAATTCATTTACTGGCAAATTAAATCCCCGGGCCACTACGTCAAGTAATAAAAGCTATATTAATGTTTAATAAAATAAATAATTCTATTTAACATATTTCTGATAATTGTACGAAATATGTTCAATTTGAATACGTATTTATTCATTATAAATATTTGATCAATATTCCCAGCATTACATTTTATTCAATTATTATAATTTAATAAATATTACAAACAATAAATTGTAAAATAAAATAGTATTTATGTACTAATTAGTTATTACTTTATGTTTTATGTAAGTAAAACTTTTTAAAACGTTTCAAACGCAAAAGTTAATTACATAATCTTAATATCTACAAGAAGTTATTGCACTAACCCGGAAGGAGGGTGTTAGGTCGTTTGGTGTAAGGTTTGTGGGTTGGGTTGATTTATACCTTTCTCCTTGTTTAAGGGAAAACATTCAGGTAGTCAGTATGCTTGCAGTGCCAACTCGAGACTGTGTAAGACTGCAGTGATTGTGTTTAAAGGGTTGCCTGCGTGTTGTGTATAAGAAGGAAATGTGTGGTCCTATTTGACCAGAGGTGGTTTCCTACGAGGTTTGCCGAATGAAAGGGACAATGGTGTACCGTTATGCAGGGTTCTTATTGTTTCAATGGGTATCGCCAAATTGTTTTTTCAAAATGTATACATTTTAATCTCCTTGTAATAAAATAATACAAAAGTTGTTATAAAATATCGAACACCCGAATACCCGATGGCTTATACGTAGGTATACCGTACACGCATTTCTTTAAATAAAGGCAAAACTATATGTGTCAACCAAATTAAATTTAACACCCGTAACACCTTTTCAAACAATGATACAATTATATTTTAATAGAATAAATTATGGTAGCTTTACAAAGTAACCGAAAAAGTTTTCACCGAGTTAAGCTACCGAATAATTAATAACTTGGCGTATTACTTATTTAGATAAATATAGGCGTACCTACACATAATTTTGTATACGTTTTAATTTATAGGTGTGAATTATAGTTACCTACGTAATAAAAGTTGTGCAATTAAAATATATAAATTACTGTCCACACAAAGGCTGCAAATATCTACATTGTCCCAAATAGCTATAGGTATACCTGTGGAAACGTGGGCTTTTGTAAATATTATGCAAAAACAAAATCATTCAAACAATTCAATTTTCATTAAAAGAAAAATTATACCTAGTTATTAACCTATATAAATGAAAATAAAAAACTGACGGCAAAGTTGAACAAAAAATAGCCACAAACCAATCTAAAGATCATGGTTGAATACAGATAAAGAATATCCATTACGGGCATTACGCGAAATATATGTAATATGTCACTCTAATTACTGTACGCAACTGCATCGATGTAAGTATTAACTTACTTATGTCAATATTTGATATGGTATTTCAATTAATAACAATAACTATTGGTTGATGATTGATATATTATATTACATATTCACATCGCTCATGGATCGTCTCAATGCACTTTGAATTTAGCACGTCGGGTCTCAAGACGTATAATAGTACTAACACAAAATTCAGAACAGTTCCTCGATTAGACTGAGGTCAATAAAAATTTGACGATCAGAAAGTTTTGTAATCTAAATGTCAAGATAATTGAAAATGATCAAAAATGGTACATAAATACGTCAAGTATTTTTAAAAAGTAGAAATTGCAGTGACAAGGGGTTATTAATCCAGTAGATCACGTACTCATGACAAACGTTAAATGAGGTACTTATAATTCTGGTTAATAGTGAATGTGCTTAAATATTATAGGATGTATATATAATATTTGAGAGGGTTGGACAAATATGAAACTTTTAAAAAATCCTTATTCCAACTGATATATTTACAAAGTATAAATTGTATAATTAGATCATATGATGAATTTCAGAGTGCATATTTCACTGATCTTTCGTAAACAATAATTATATTATTATACAAATGTGTGACTGTGATCGCTTCCATTGGAAATATTCGTATAATTTCCTATATAAATTGATATTTTGTTATAATATTCATTAATATAGTGCAATGACATCAGAGTGTTGTCAGTTTGGAGTATCATGCATTAAGTTATCTGGATTTCCATACTATGGTAATGATTAATTTTCCTATTGTTTCGTGTCAGGTTTAACACATCACCGATAAGAAAACATTATCATATTATTTCCTTATTATATTATTGTTTCAATTTTGTCCTAATATCATGCGATTATTTTTATTGTGGCGACAATACGAGGTAAACATTTGCTGTAAATTCAAAAGTACTTATTTTTCGTTAAAAGAACGCTATAATATCTACATGCATAGTCTGCGTCCCACATACGTACAACAAAGCAAATCTGCATTTGACAAAACCAATTTTGTGTTGTTAGCTTGTTTTTTTTAAAATATTTTATTTATTTGTTTTACTTATTTTATATTTTTTTGGCCTATTATCATACTTGAAGGGAAGAACATTATCTGTGAAGTGTGCGATGACATACATTTTTTACGTTATTTTATTTTTTATGTAATATATACGAGTATATACTGAATATAACAATAAAAAAAGCTCATAACTTGCTTCAAAAAAAAAAAAAAAAAATATACATATATCACAAAAACCTATGTTATAGTATAGAGTTATTC
Source organism: Chaitophorus viminalis (assembly GCA_025469195.1). Classification (NCBI taxonomy): domain Eukaryota; kingdom Metazoa; phylum Arthropoda; class Insecta; order Hemiptera; family Aphididae; genus Chaitophorus; species Chaitophorus viminalis. Next base: position 131,493 of record JAIPRK010000013.1, read on the forward strand.
CCTTTAAGTTTGATAATGGTCCAACTTACTCTAAAGCTAACAATAAAAAATCGTTTCTGCCAGCAGATTTGCTATGTTGTATATTTACAAGACTGAGACAACACGTCATGCGGTTGTGGCGTCCTCTTAAGTTCAAGTAAATCAGCATTTCTATTGGAAAGTGTTGTTTTACTAACATCGTATATCCGCTTAGTGAAATCGATATTTTCATAAAGTGAATATACGCTTTTTTTTCATGAAAAATATTATGTTATGTTATGTTAACAATATTGTAAGAATTTTTTTTGCAGAATGGATGAAACAGATTTTATCTATAGTTTTAAATAGATAATGTACTTACATGGATATAGTATTTTATTACATCGATACTTAAAAATAATTTTATACATATCACATAATATTATACTTGTACAAGTCGTGACATAGCCACATAGGTACGTTGTATCATCATTGTTTGTACGGAAAAGATAATATTATTCTATGAGAGTTATAATGTATAGATCATACTTAATATACAGTACAATTTATTTTTATTTTATATTATAAAATGTTTTTTGTAACAGTTTTCTAATAAATCATCAAAACATTTATTATCTATATTAATTGTATATAATTGTATAATATAATAAGAATGGATCAAAGTTGGGATATTTTAAATATTTTTCAAACTACAGCTTAAAAAAATGTTATCAACTTGGTTTAGAAGCCCACGTTATTGGTTCTTAGTATAGTTGTTTGCAATTTTCTTTAAGTTTACTGGGAAATTTCAAAAACTATTTTTGTAAATTACTGTTCACCCAACTTTCGATGTATATAATATATTATTTGAACTAGGTGTATATATATATATACAAATAATATATAATCTGAAAAACTTTTAACAGACAAACTAAAAACTAATAAAAATTCACTTATATAATATATTCATTCGTAATTCCAAACTCAATAGACTCCACATAAAATAAGTAAAATATACACTGACGCTAATCATCGGTAAAGTCATATTATTGTAAGAAATTTTTTTTATTAGTTATTAGTGTTATTATATACTATTGCAATCTTTTATAATTATAATATAAGTTGTTTGTGTGTATGCCTTAATTTTTTTTTGTTTTTTGCTTTTATATATTTCTCATTTTAAAAATACATAATTATTCTTCTTTTCCAATTAGCGTTACCTCGGGTTTTCCCCAAGGCTATTTAATGTGTATATAAACGATGTATGTCAATGTTTTTCATCCTGTACATTTTTTCTGTTAGCCGATGACCTGAAGTTATTTAATATAATAAATGACAGTTCTGACCGTATTGATATCTAAATACCTATGCTTAGAGAATTTTAATGATTGTTGCTCAAAAAATGACCTAGGCTCACTAGCTAATAATTAATATTAACAAATATAACTTTATTTTATTTTTCCGAATACGTTTACATATAAACTTTCAATATTTTATTAACTCTACTCCTATAGTCCCCGTATCTACTAAAAAGATTTAAGTGTTGTTTTCTCTACTGAACTATCGTTTAATAACTATATGAATTATATTTGTAATAAATCCATGAAAACTAAAAATTGGGTAATCGTAATAATATTGGTTTTTCTAATATTCACGCATTAAACACTATATATGTCTCTTGTTTGTTCGGTACTTGAATACGCCTCTATGATTTGGTAACCTCATCAAATATCCCACAATGATCGTTTAGATAAAGTACAAAACACATTCTTAAAAATGAGCTCTTATCATTGTGGCGTGAACCCATATAACTTAAAATCTCGAGTTGAGTTTGATGTTACCTTTATTTATACATTCTTGAATAATGATATTGATGTTCCATATACCATCTAAATTATCACTAGTATTTCCTTCTTTTTATTCGAGATTTCCTTAAGTTTTCAAAACAAAATATCATGCTACGGATAAACAGTCCCTATTGATCGTTCTCGTCACACTCTTAACAATTTGTCAAATATTGATGTTTTTTACGATTGGTTGCCATCTATAATTATCGAAGTATATTAATTAGTATTTATTATTCATCTTACATATATTGTTAACTTGTCATTTTTTTCTTACTTGTACTCAACTATAATTTATTTTATAATCTGTACTGTAATTATGCCCTGGAGGCATATATATATTTAATCGGTGGCTTTTGGCAAATTAAAATGATTTATAATATATTTCTAAATCATACAACCATCATTAGATAATCACAATCAATGCTAGTATCAAGTACTGTACAATTGAAGCATTATTCATATTCGTTTTTATCTATTTATTATCTATAGCTTATTTAATTATGTTTATTTCTCATTAGTGGTCGTCTTATAGGATTTTGTAGCTATACAAAACATAAAATCTTGGTAATGTGTTATTACCAAATTGTATATGTCTATAAGATTATCAACTGCAGAGACGGTATGTTTCTCTTTCATCTGCCATGGTGGCGGTGAATTCAACACACAAGTGGCTGAGCTGACAATATTATACTGCTTGGAATTTGCGCATAATCAACTGCTGAGTTTTCCCGACTTCAACTTAACTCTGCAAGTTGGCTTTCACCATTAATTGACAAACTAATAATTCGATTGAATTTCAAATAAAATTCTATGAATAATTGAAATTTAAAAAAGAACGGGTGGGCCTCGCTTTGCTGTACAGTTGGGGGTGGAGTGCACTTCGTTTATAGGATAAGTCATTATTACTATGGATTTGTTAAATTTGAATACAATGATAGATATCATTGTATACGAATAACGATTCTGAACGGAGTTAATATGTTTGTCTAAAATGTGTATATAATAATAAAGTATTTTATATTTAAATTGAATTATAATGCAATTTCGTAAAAATTTAAATTACAAACAGTCATAACATTTTTTCCTTTAAGTCCGGTAGAAATTTTTTTATATATTTTTGAAGATTAGCTTATGGTCAACCTAGTGTTAAAATTTTGAACCTTAAGTACAAACAGAAAAAATTTTATGAATTTTCAACTACAAAATAACTTGCAAATTATCACGATTTTAACATATTTTATACAAATTTGAACTTTATGAGCTTATAAAAAAAATTTGAGTGATTCCATCTCCGATATTCTTTAGTTACAATTAGTATAACTTATAATTAATCCTTTAATATATTTTCAAGAGTTTTCGGACGGCCAAAAAAAATGTATAGATATTTTTTAAAAAAAACTTACAAAAATCGAAAATTTAAATTGTCTATAAATAAGTCAAAATATGTCAAAATACTTTGAAAACTTAACCATGTATAGAGAACACCAATATAAAGATTTGGTGAAAATTTTAAGTTGTTGCAGTTTTTCGTTATTGAGTTAGAGCATTTTAAAAAAATGTATTTTGTAAAATCGTGATTTTGCATAAAATTTCCCGTTTTTTCGTAATTTTTTTATCGTTTTTTTCAATTTTTTAAAAAGTATTGAAAAAGTTGGATTTTTGACTTACTTAAGTACCATCTAAATTCACTTTCTTTTCAGAAAAGTTGCTGTTTCAGATAATCGAAGCATTTTTACTACCAAAAAACGTGTCCTCAGACACAAAAAAAAATAGTAAAACCAATAGATTCCATCACTCCGTTCAGAATCTAAAATATAACTTCTATCGGCTGAAATTAAATTTTGTAAATGGTATACCTAGTCATAAATTGATAAACGTTATACTCACATTTAATAAAAATTAAGGGAATATTATTATAGTTTTTGAACCGAATTTATTTAATTTTTGGTTGCACCATTTTATAATTATTATTCAATAGATGAAATAAAAATAATGTTCGATTATGTCTTTTGAAAACCGTATTACATATACATTTATTTCATGAACTAATATTTTTTAAACTCGTGTAATATTTGATACATTGATAAAACCAACATATTATATGTATGTATGATGCTGTACGTATCCATATTATATAATCAAGTTTAGTACAGCTTAATAAACAAATGAATAATTCTTATAAATTAATGGAATTTTGATGAATTGATTGACCCACAATCCTATTCAACGGCATACAATGTACTTTATTTATTATTGTGGCCATTAATATTAATATGCGTAATTCGTTATTTATTCACGTACACAAATGCAAATAGGTATATATGTATGGTTAATTTAATAAACAGTTTGTTTAAAAATGTACAAATAGTGCTAGTTTTTAAAATGAGTATTCTGTTAAATAACTAGTTTAAATAAGGTACGGCAAGAATAATATAGTTTCCTGAATATAAATAAAAAAAAAAAAAAAAAATGATAAATGCCAACAATATTTAGTTTAGAATATATGATTTATTCTTCGTACTGATATTTTAAATACATGTTATGTATTTTAATAAATAAATAAATTAATAAATTAATAAAGTGAAAAAATCTTAACATTTAATCAGCCGTTGAGTACTGTTGAACTCCATTTCTGAAAAAAAAAAAAAAAAATATTAAACTCGCTTTTACGCAGTGACGTATTTAAGAGGGGGGCACAATATGACAATCGTCCCCCTCCTAGGGCTTTTTTTCAGTTGAACTAAAGCGTCATAAGACAAAATGACTTTGAAATTCATAAATCATAACTATAACTTCAAATATAACAAATGATACAAAAACTGGTATTCTGAATATCTAATCAACCATTATTATATTTGATTATCAATGAATAATTACGTGTTATAGTTTGGGAGGGGGAGGTAGCGGTATCTTCTCACCGGACGGCTGTGCCGCCCGGATTCGAACCGGTGACCGTACGATTACGCACAGCCGCATTATGCCGCTAGGCTATGATAGTACTTCCAAAAAGGCAAGCCTGAAGAAGAAGAAATAATAATAATTAATAATAAATACATTTATTATTAATTATTAATATATTAATAATTTATGTTTGGTATTTTAATAAATAATAAAATATTTTAAAAGTATATAAAAAGCTCTTAGCCCTAGTTATAACTTGTAATCACAATTATTTTTATAAACAATGATAATAATTTTGATTATGGATACAATAACAGAAAAAATCATTGTGCCGCTAAGCAGCATCGCTGTATTATCTATTATCACTTAATTAAACATTTTGTTCACTATGGTAAATGCTGATTGCTGAATACTTTTATTCTCATTGTTGTATTTTACATATAGTACTTAAAAATAAATCATAATTAATTTAACAATACCTATGTTATATTGTTATTATGTTAACAATAGTCTAATAGGATTAATTAATTATTAAACAATATGAGGTATATACCATTTAGATAATGATTAATGAGAATGAAACGAAGAAATTTATATAATTTTTTTAATAAAATACCTCATAGAAAACTATAGAAAACTCAAGATACTGTAGTATTTATTTTTTGACTTTTTCTGATCAGTAAGAAGGTATTTATTCAAATAATTTATAGATCTACTTATACAGAAAATTCTGAAACTGGTATTATTGGATAATAATTTTTGAAAACTTTTATTTCTAAATATCAATGTGTAAAGGAATAGGAGAATGCGTTTTCAGTTACGTCCTTGTTAGTACCTATGAATTTATGATACCAATTTACTCCCGCCTTAAGTGAACTTCAGATCCGCTACTGTTTAATTGTGATACTATTTTATAATGAACATTTTTCATACACCATAACAAATTGTAACTGGTTTCCTGGAATGTATACGCTATAGTGAAATCATCTGTTCCGAAGCAACCCCGGCAGTTTTATTTTATCCTCTCATTGTGTACTGTTATTAAAATTAAAAAAAAAAGAAACATTTCCAAACTAAAGGGTGACACGTTTTTGTTTTCAACCCAGCAGATGAGACACATTCGAAACGCCGTGTACTGTACAAAAGACCACTGGCAATGGCACCCCGAGCCTTTTCTGCAAACGTTTTACATTTATGCGTGAACAGTGTAGGCCTGGGGCATGTAAAACGTCCTGCACGTGGTTTTCGTCCTAAATTGTTGATTTTTATTTTGTATATTAATTCTGTTTTGTTTTTCATTTAACGATGACCGAGAAAAATCAGCTGGTTTTCATATGCAAGACACTATACGCAGTGTTTAAATCATGATACGTATAGGTAAATTTTACTTTGAAACTTGTAATCGAAAATTTGGAATTGTGAAATTTTTTTTTGCCTTTGTAAAAAATTTAAAAAAACCAGTGCTCACTTGAACATTGTCTTTGTGATTTTCCAATACTTTAATTTATTTGAACAATCAATAAATTACGTAATCATGGTAAAAAACAATATATTAGTTGATATTTGAATATTATGAGCTATACGTTATTCGGATATCATGTGTTCACTCTAGATGTGGCTTAATTATTCAAATTAAAGGTATACATAGAAAAAGGATATTTTATTCACAGTGGATATTGTGAGTATATAATATTATTCTGATTTTTTTTTGTCCGACATATGAATAAATTAAGCTTTAATTAAGGTAGTATATGAAAACATTAAATAAAGAATAACCAAAAACCTATGAGTATAAGATGGAAAAAAAGTCAGGGTCTGCGACGAGAGAGAGCAGAAGTGAAACAATGGAGTATAGCAAATCAATAATAATGTGTACTAATGGCAAAAATATAGGAAAGAATATAGACGGGTGGAGATGGGAGAATACCTATATGCCTATAATGTACTTTGATTATGTTGTATTTGCTCTATCCAGGTCAAATTCATTTTTTATTGAATAGAAAAAACCAAAATTAATCTAAATATAAGTTTATTTTCTTTTCCCTGCCGCATAAAAATTTTGACAAGGATCAGTTATCATAATCCTTTCCCTCCATATTTTTCAATAAATAAAAACACGCTTTTGAATATATGTTTATATGTATACAATTAATTAAAAAATGTGATACCTAAAAGACTCAGTAAGCAAAAGATGCACGATAGGCAACTAAACATTATTATCACACTTCTGACACCTATAGTAGTTATAATTAATTTTGAACAGTGAAATAATAATGAAAATATATAACAGTAGATAGTAGATTGATAAGTAAATAATCATCATTAGTACATGTCTTAAGTAGGACGAAACTTGGTCGCCTATCTTAGTATCTTACTATGATTTTTATCAGCTTATAGTGTCTTTTCGTCCCATATTGTATGAAATAATATAATATATTCAAACAATGATAATTTTTACACTCTGCAGTGCACTAAACAACAAGGCTGAATTTCCAAGAATGTTGCCCATCAAGATATTTATATATTTTAAAATTATACTCCCTTTGTCATTATGTTATAATATTATGCTGTGTTCGAAGACCTATAAGTTTTAAGGAGCGAAGTAACAATAACTATTTGATTTATCGGCTAAAAAATCTTATATTACCCGGCTAGCCGAGTTTATGAGTCTATATAATATATTATTATCTAAAAATAGAAAGTATAATATTTATTAGCTATCGAAATAATTTTTGTGGCATATGTTGGGAAAGCGGAAAAGAGTTACTCGGAATAAAAATCTACACAAGTCAGCGGGGTAGCGATAGGTCGACCAGCAAAGGCAAAACCACGGCTCGGGTCTCGGAGATCAGTCCAATTGATCCGACCCGCTGCGTAAGAAAACAGCTGAAAAATTAGTACGTTGCGTAGTCGGTTTACGGATGCGGATGAGAAGAGCATAATTTTTGCTGCAAATGCTACGGTACTAGAGGGGTGTGTACTGTGTATAAATAATAATTATTAGGACACGGATGTTGTAGTAGTAAAAAAATAGTTAAATTGATTGCAGTGTTGCACTAAAAAATACCAAAAATTGCGCTTAAAAAATAAAAAATTGTGCTAAAAAATAGCAACGTTTATAAAATTACATTTATTTTTGTCTTTAATTAATAATACATACATATATATATATATATATGTAATCGTATCTATATGCATTATAACTAATGGATAACCATAAGGACATCAGGTTACACAATATGGATCCATATCGGTCAATCGTATCAACGGTTTTCCAAAATATAGATAACATTAATAATGTTGTACGTATATTGTACTTCAGACTTTGAGAATACTTTATGGAATTTTTCCAAACCATTTTAAAGATATTTAGAAAGGTAAAATTACGAAAAAAATTGTAAAATAGTTTAAATTGTTTTATAAATGAGTAAAATCAATAAAGTTGTATTAAAATTTACAAAACTTCGAAAATTGCGAAAAATTGCATTAAAAGTTTTAGATTTGAATTCGAACTTAAGAATTTAAAACTTACTTTGCAATAAATCGGAGCAAAAGAAGAAAAGTTGCAAATGCAACAACATCCATGCCCTAATAATAATATAATAGTATATAGTTTGTGGTGATATTTTGATGATTTTTAGCGAACGAAAAATAGACATTTGTGACCTAATCGATGGTGGCGTTACCGAACTGTTGCGTGAGGTTGACTGCCGACATTTCACCCTCATCCCCGTATGAAGATTAAACGGTGACAGAGACAAACGGATAAATTATTCGCTTCCATGTGTCGTACGGCCGACGTACAATCGTTCGTAACGATCCCTTGCGGGAGTATAACACTTTGACTACTATTTTTTAAATTCTTAAAACCATCTTAGACGGTAATTTTCTAAAAAAAAAAGAAACAGTAATTAATAATGGGTAATGTAGTATTACCTATTTATTTCTATACTTTACTATGGGTGTATCAGTGCCCTAATACTATCTAAAGTAACGCAACATAAAAACTTAACTCACTGTATTCAATTATTTTGTTACTATTGGAAATATTATTGCTATATAGCAGTAATACCGCATAATATTGAATTTTTCATACTAGCGCTATAGAAGTATATTGATGTTACCCTACATAAACATTTCATAACACTGCAGTAGTATCGGTCAATGCACAGTTTTTCGAATTCAGAGCTCGATCCTATAATATTATAACGTGGGCCGTGCAAAAATGCATGTATTGCACACTACCTACTAAAAGCGAGTAAATTATGAACTCTGTATAACTGTATATTATAGTTGAAAACGAGGAAAAAATCGAATTTCGGTGGATGATGATATACAACAGTACAAATAATGCGTCATGTCTCCAACGGTAAAATGTGCCTATTTTGAGGGTTGAAAATACTTCTTTATGATTGCAAAACGATCATGTGTTATGTTGGTGTAATACGTTCGAAACGTTTTACATACTAATAAAATATAATAAATAATAACATATCTGACAGAAGTAACAACATTTGTGAACCTATAATAAAATTATGTGTTTTATTCTTATTTTAAGATTAAGTAAACACTCTAGAGTCTAAATTGATTTTTTAACTAGAGAACAAAAAATTTAAGTTAAAATTATATTAATTCTTAACATAATACGTAGTCCAACAATGCATATACGACTTGGGTTATAATTGGAGTTGTGAGTTGTGATACTTCAGAGTATACTCTAAAGTTAATGTTGATAAATCATGGGTAGTGTAATACATATATATATATAATATAAATATAATATATACTATATGATATACTGCGACAGCCCCGAGCAATTTTCCAAAAAAAAAGGAATTCGTTAATCCGGAAGATTTGGTCATGCCATTTTCATTAAACTTTTTTTCGAGATGGTCCTATAAGAACGCATTTAGAATATAACATAGGAAAATTATAATTTAGGTCACGTAAAATGATTTCGGGTAAATTCGTTTAGTTATTTTTATTTTCTTTAATTTATCGTGTATAGATTGTGTATGAGATTGTAATCAAACATTTGATTTGCTGTGGTCGACATAAGAGTATGTATCCCCTCTCCCCCCGTATTTTTTAGCCATACAAAAACCACATAACGTCCCCCCACGGTCAGGCATTTGGTAGCTTAGACCGTGGAAGGGTGGTTTACACCCTTGAAGCTGCCCTTCGCTCGCTGCGTTCATGAATATCGGTCAACAAGTATTACGGTATGATATGAATTTTCGTTGTTATCTATCGCGTCGCCCAATATATGATATCCTACATATTTTTACGTATACCAATACATATTTTATAATATAATACATTGTGTACACACCTAAATCATGCTTTAACGGCCGTTTTTTGCGGTGCCGGTTGTAGCATGGACTTTGTGGCGAACGTCAGTTTCTGCGACACGAGGTGGGCGATCATGTTGGACCGTCTCCACATGTACTCCCTAGTCTTGTCGTGGTCGTCCGGGCTCTCGACCTGTAGCTAAAACCGTTAAGAATTAACGTTCGGCAAACGTTTCACCGGGTGTCACCGAAATAACATGTGACGTACAAAGCACGCGCCCACCCACGCCTCTCGTGACGAGCATTGCGGGTGGGTCCGAGGTGCGATTGGACGGTGATGGACGGGCACAAGAGAGGGCGCATCTAAATAGTTGCTTCCGATTCCGTTTCGCGTTATTGCTACGATAAAATATGACTAGTAATCACGTCTAGTATATATAATAATATATATATATATATATAGGTATATTATATAATTATAGTGTGTCGATATTGTTCGATTAAAATATATACTTCAGTACAGCCACGTCATAACTACGTTACATAACATGCCGTATAAGTAACGTTATGGCAACGGAAGCATTTGTTCGACAGATTTCCGCACTAGCTTATAAACACCCACGTATTTTTGTTATAATGTCATTATCGCTCGATTCTGGGAATCAATTCTTTTTCCTACGAACGAAAAACGAAACGAAATCTTAAAAGATTTTATTTTGAAGTCATAGAAACGTGAGTCGTCAATCGGCTCTTTATTATTTTCAAGAATATGAACGTTCATGTATACGATACGTATTATTGTATTAATTATATTTCCACTCTTGAAAATGCTTTTTTCTTTTTTTTATGTATTGAACCCGTTGGGAGTAAAAATGTTGTCTCTACACAAGTAGTTTACAGTTGAATGTGATACGTTTTACTTCACAAATTTATGCAAAGTCGGTATTTAGTATTTACTATTGACTGATTTAAAAGTATTTCTTCGGAATTGACTTTATTATCATTACTAAAGGTATTGTCTTTGTATCTCGCTGTTTTAATGTAAATCTAAACGGTAGTTAAAATTTACATCTGTGTATTAAGATATTTAATCTACATTTTTGGGAAAAATTAAACTTTGAACTATTCTTTTATTTTTCGTTGGAATGAGCAAATGAACGAATCATTCAATAAAAAGAACATTGAATTATTGTCGTTTATAAAGAAGTCTATAAAATAGCTGTTAAAATGACCAAATCACTATAAATATTACATTGCATTTTACAGTAGAATAGTTTCTGAATTTTTTTTTCTAAAATTTATGAAACAATGGTGCTCAAATTTTCGTACACTAGTTTTATTTTTATGAGTTCGTGATATTTTTGTAGTTGGTCAAAACGTAACTGATGGATTCTAAACGTATACTAAATACGGTAATATTATATACAATTTTTCTTGTAACATCGACGACTCCGCAAATATTTATCATATTATTACGTCGTTTACTCCTTATCCATTGTTTGTACACCGAATCACGAAAAATATTCGACTCATAGATCGGATAGAGATTGAAATAAATTATGGTCGCGCATAGAAATAAATAAATGATGATTTCGGTTGTTTAATATTATTTTTGTGAAACAGTAAAATCGACCGACCTACCCAGATTTACCCTCGTGTCTATGTAATAAGGTTTTAGATGCAAAATAAGGAAGCACAACGTTTGGCCTCGCGGTCATCGACATACGCGTATTATGCGCAGTATACGGAAATATCTATAAATACATACTTGTGTGTAAAAAAAAAATCGTATACTAGCTATAAAGCTATATACAATAACGTTAGGTAACGTATACGGGTGATTTCGTTCGCGCGCAAAACCTTCGTGTATCCGTTCTAAACCCATGAAAATAAATATGTACATTCCACTACGGTGCATTCGGAATCTTAAAAACACATCCATACGCAGTACATACAGTTTTTATGTATACATAATATTAATGTTTATGTGTTGCATAATATATAAATAAGAATAAGGTATCCAACGTCCAGGCGTGTACCTATATATTATACCTTCCATCGGATGTTCACGCTCCGGCGGTGGCAGTACACAATCGGACGATTTTTCTTAACGAGTAGGTAACCGTAATAATAATACGATATACCGAGTGGGATTTGAAAAAAAATAATTTGTTTCGGAATCTGCACCCGTCCGTGTGTCTTGCACGCGTTATCGCGCACGAATACGTGGACGAAATGTTGCTTATATATAGACTTACAGCAAGGAATTAGATATATACGCGGAACAAATATATACCCAGGACGAAAAATTTGTTAAGAGACCGTAAATAAATAAGCAGATAATTTTTTACGACTGATTGAATTTAGTTAATTTTCCTTCGTGTGTTGTAAAAATAAACTAGAGACCTTGGATTACACTCCGGGCGTAACAATATAGAGCTTAGATCATCCGATATTTTCCAATTAAAACGCCAATGAGGACGCTACACTGCGTGAGTTGTCTCCGTCTTACAAACGTACACAAAGCAAATTTGCGTTCAGTAGGTCAAATTCTATGTTGTTAGCTATAACATAAGCTTAGACTGACCTATTATCAAACATCATGGGAAGAATATTATCTGTGTTTAGTTGATCGATTTTTTACGATATCTTAATTTTTAAGCGATTCATGAGTAAGTGAAATATTATATACTCGAATATTAAATAAAAAAAAACCCATAGGTCACTTGAAAATTAATATCCATTTAAGTAATCGCGTAAGACTCGACTGTACTGAGAAACAATTAGTGAGCCCTTCCGTACCTTGCCGTCCGACAACCCAGACCCACCAACTTTGGTATAACGTTACGACTTGTTAATATAACAACAATAATAATAATAATAATCGTTAATCCGTATCTATCGGAAAACGTTTTCATGTACTTGTTTTGGTTGGTGGACTCGGATCGAGTGCAGCGTGGCAGCGCCGCCGTTCAGCACTCGCATGTTGAGCCGGCCGATTAACTCTCCGGTGGTGGCGGTCGCCGATCTCAGCTCCTTCTTGGCACCTCGTCCGAACTGCAAGAAAAAACTAATTATTATATATATTATAGTAACAGACTAACAGCTACGTTTATTGAAAACGACCATATATTGGTAATAAATAAATAAATAATATAAGAAGACGTTATGTAACCACGACTTGATGTCATAATATCGTTATTCTTATTTTATTATATTGCATAATGTAGGTATATTTATTTATAAATATAGAATTCATATATTGCAGAATATTTAAATTGTTCTGTTAGATTTATAGGGTCATGACGTCTTATCCACAAAAAAAAATATATATATATATATCGTAGAAACGCGCTTGAATAGTAAATATTTTAAAAAATTGAATTTATTCTCGAGGCTGTTTGATAGAGAAATAGCTCTAGGGTCAGAGTGTTTGTATAACGTGTTGTTTACTAATGCGTCTGTATATAAGAAAAATACTCGTATGGTATTGAGTGAAAAGTACATTTTTATAAAATACAATTGTTTTTGTTTTTGAAATAACATATGATGACTGGAAATATGTCAGTCTTCAAATGTCGTACAAAATTCAGAATACAAGATTTTAGTTTCATACTTCATATGCCGGACACGTGAATGAAAAACAAATTAATATTTATTGGGTATTTTGAATTTGTAAAACTTGTTATGCAATGGTACTTTGCTTTTAAAAAAACGATTCTGAGTGAAAAAGATTGGGTGTATCAATTTATATTTATAAAAATTATTAATGACATATATATAATAATATATACTACATAAGTACCCGGAGAAATTTTCGCGTTTCTATGACAACCAAAATAACAGATACCGAGTTCAGTTCCCGTCCTGTCAAAAACTTTTTGCCACTTTTTACACCATTTTTCTCCATTTTTAGAAAACTATTTGGAAAATCAAAAAATGACTTTCCAAAAATACTCGGACAAAATTAAATTGATAAAATTCCATTTCAGAAAAGTTATAGATTTGTATATACATCGGAGTATACTCCTTTTAGTCAAATTCGTGTTCCTATGGACACAGCAAAAAAAAAAAAAAAACTCCCCACATCTTGATAAAACCAATACATTCCTTGTTTTTTAAAAAATGTGGTAGATGTGATATATTCTCGATTGAACCCATCCAACCTTTCGTAAAATTTTCAATTCTATTCGACGAGACGTAATTTATCAATCGTAGGTAGATCTGCACAGTTGCTGCACTCTAAACCCATCGATGGAAAACCACCACGGTGTAATAAAGTACAAGGAATATACTGCACGTGCCTTCACAAAGTGGACGGATTTTCGAGTTGCTTTCCGGGCTTCATCTTTTTCATTATATTATATGCTATAGCAAACCATGTGAGCTAAATTTTTTTTCAATTTTTCATCAAGGGCCGTATTAATAAAAATAAATTGTTAACATATTATTATGATATGGGTAATACCAATAATTTTATTCCTATTATATTTAGTTATTTTACATGGAAATATAAGTATGAAAAAATACAAATTTTACAAAAAATATTTAATTAAAATATATATAAAATTTAGTTGCTAGTGTGATATTTGAGATTGAATATTTCCTAGATTACGACCTATCACCTATATTAGGTACGTTCTCTCTCATACCTTATCTGATTTTAATAGTCATGATTCGATTTTATTTATTACAATTTAAAATATAAAATTAAAATTTTAAACACCATGAAATATATTTAGTGGGCCGCTGAAAAAAGTTCTGAGGGCCGTAGGTTGCCGGTGCCTGTATTATTATTATCAATCTTTGTGTACGCCCGATAAACGTTTTATATATTATCACTATTCACCACTAACATAACATGATATAGGTAAGCTCCGTTTAGTTGTAATTTATTATTAGGTATTATTATTATTATATTCTATAATAATATGTTGAATTATTATTAGCGTATTTTTACCATGGGTGTTTACTTTCAAACCGTACCTACTTGTGATATTTTACATAATATTTCTCCATTCTCCTTTTCATATTTTACAGTCCATTATCATCGAACAGCTAGGGACCGTACATCGTCGGGGCATTAACCGGACGCTTACGTCGACCCGTCACGGCTGTTCAAACCAGGTTTCCCCCTACACATATATTTTATTATTGATTGTAATATTGTATAATGTGTATTATACTCGTATGTTGTGCTACAGCAAGGTTATTCCGTAAAATATCTTTTTCCCCACCACAAGATTGTATTATTTTTTTCATCCCTTTTAATAATATGTTCATTTCTGTATACGACGTATACTGTCACGTCGGGATATCATGTAAACCCAATTGTAGTAGCGTAATAATAGTATACTAAAGTGTTTTATTAAACTTTACGAAAACCGTGGTTTTAATGTAATTAATATTATTACTAGTACGACAAAGCACAAATCGTATCATTTATCGACAGAACAGTCCATAGCAATAAAGACAAAGTATAAACGATGATTTGGATTGAATTTTTGAAATTGGACGATTTGAATTTTTCCTAAATAATATATGACTGACATTTTTTTAACTTTAAAACACACACTCTATATGTGGGGGGGGGCTACTATACCGCGGGTTGGAATATTGCGCACTGCGGTTTGTGCTGTATACAATACGTGATTATATTTCTCCGTGCGTATATACGAATAAAATATGTAGATGAGTCGAGAAAGTTTTGTGCTCATCTCGAAAGGTTTCGCTGGAATATATAACATGTACATGTACTCGTATAGTATATAGTTTAGGTATATTATTATTAATATTATTATTATGTTACATCGGAGAAATAGCCGCGAGCCTTAGGTTAATGTCAACATTTACATACGCGCAGTAGCGGCATATTATAGGTACCTATTATACACAATATACATCATAGTTTAAATACGATGAATACCTGCAGTTAGAAATGTAATAAGTAAAATGTGCACCTCATCGTTGATACTGAATAAATTCGTATTTCATCTAGGTACAACAAACTCTACTCGAAATATTCCGTTTTCTGTTTAGAAACTTTAAGCTGTTTCCCCTCTTTTCTTCGGAAAATTGTTTATAATATTTCACAAAATCATCTTAAAAAAATTATATCATTTTCCACAAAAATATATTAAGTTTGAAATAAAAGTATTTAATTTCCAACCATCTTTCATTTTATTTATTTTTTTTATTATTACACTTTCAAAAAGTTAGTTTCGAGTAAATACGAAATATATAATACACACCGAGTAAAAAAATTCGAATTTTTTTAATACTTTGAATAAACCAATAAGAAGAGTCTTAAAATAATCTCTGCATAATATTATACGGTATTAAGGATACCGTTTCCAACAATAGGTAACGGAATTGATATAAATCGAATGGAGTATTATGGACAAGCTCGACTTGCTTATAAATTACTTGCGCTATAGGTATTTATTTTAGTTGTTTTCTCCCTCTCGAAAAAAAAAAAACTGTATTGTGGTATAAAGTGACGGTACAAATAATTTTACTCCCATTAACCAACCCACCTAAAATATTAATGTTTTTTTTTTTTTTAAACCCAAATTGATAGCAACGTGAATGGGCCACCTTATAGTCTTTAATTAAGTAAGATAGAATGAACCATGATGAAGTATAATTCCACGTTTAAACTTTATTCCATTTATACACAAGTACGTACATTTTTCTTATTAATGATACCACTCCGGTAGACCATTGACAATCGATGTAGATAATGTGAAATAATTTTTTTTTTAATATCATTAGATTTTTGTGAATACAATTATAGCTCAATGTGAAATAATTATACTCGAAAACGGCGAAATAATATTAAGTCCATAACATTCCAGGTAACACATCTGTTTGTCCATACAGATACCTATATACTATACGTCTAAACATATTATCAATTTTATTGTTATTAAAGAATAATATACGTAAACTACATAATATATTCTAGACATTGCTGCAAATTATAATACGAAAATTATTAGTATTATTTTATAAGTTCTACGCGCATTCTAGAGTTGTCAATTTTCCAAGTCGATATTTCAAAAAAACAACTTTTATCCTGTATGAATTTCATATCGTAAAATAAAATATGTATGCGGGAAATGAATTTTGAAAATATCAAACAACAATAAATGTTGATCGGAATTCAAAAGATAAAAACAGGATGTAATTGAATATGAAGAACGATATATATATATAAATTATTTTGATATTGAGAGATATCGCTATACCTACTTTGCAAATAGAACGATTTTTATTGTTAGGATGCATATAAACATTGAGTTTTCAAATAATAACATGTGCTTTAACTTGAAAATCGTTACGAAAAATCGGTAAAATTGTTAACGATTATCCGACGATACGTAAAATATCCAAGTAAAAATAAATACTATTTATACGGTCATTGATCTTATAATAAATTATACTATAGCCTTATATGAGAATTTAAACTAAACATTATAATGTAATAAATAATAATAATGTATGTAATAATGTATTTGTATCATACAAGTGTATAATAGACTATAGAGCGCGTGTGCATGAGTGTGTGTGTCGGTACGGACAGATCGTTTAATGCACAATATTTCACTGTAATACGGTGTATTTAATCATTATTATTGGTACTGCTATTTGTGCACATCGTTCTGTGTTTTACGGATGATAATATTGTAATATGATTTTTTATTTGGTAAATATAATTATATTGATACCTCTTTTTCGACTTTCAATGTGAGTGGTCCGACCAAAAACTTAGTTTTCACTGTCGTATGGCTGTTCATCACGTTCACGATAACGTCTCCGTCACGGCGCAGAGTGCTCAATCCATACATCGTGGCTCTCGCTCTAGGCGGGCTACTGGGCTTGGTGATGGGCTAAAACGGGATTATTATTATTATTATAATTGTTGTTTTATTCGAAAACAGTGTCGTAATCATTTAAATTCTATCGAAGGTTTCCGAACTGTGGATCGCGACCAAAATTGGATCTCGATTGTATTTGAAATATGTAAATTATTTTATAATTTAAACATAAAATATTTAATATTAGATTATTATAAAATATACATAAATTATATATAATAATGTAATATAGCCATAGGTAAAAAAGATAAGATTTATTTTATGTAAAAATACGAGTATATATTATAATAAAGTATTTACTATTTTTGGTATTTCTATATTATACATTTATTAATTTTTGTTTATGTCCAAATTTAGTTTTAAATATATGCAATAGAAAAAAAAAAGATCATTGACCATCGTGAGTCCTTAAAGTTTAAAAAAAATGTCTAAAATGGGTCGTTCGATGTAAAGTCTTGAAAGCTCTAGAATTTACAGTGTTATACACACAATGGTTATGTTTGGTTTACTATGGTCAGGCTGAGTATACGTATGTCGTATATGGTAAGGTTTAGTTAGATTTGGTAAGGTTTCATAATGCATTAGGTAGCTGTTTTGTATGTTCCGTTTGCCGTAACGTTTACCTTGTTCTTGGTGCCTTTCGTGGGCTTGCTGTTTTTTGCCCTGGACTTTCTACTGTGTTTGTGGTGCTTGCGTTGTGCCCGGGTTGTTGTACCATTCACTGCTACTGGTTCTTGTACCATAGCAACTGTACCAGTTGACTTTTCGGTCACCGCAGATACCGGAACAGTGGTGTGTTTTGCTGACGATGACATATTCGTATGTTGATTGCTTGAAAAAATAAAATGTTATTAATTTCGTATTGTGTTAGACAGATTTAATATTATGTTCACATACGCTCATTCTGTTGAACAATAAATTATCATTACTCATATAAATATAAATAAATAAAATATAAAACCATATATATATATATATGGGGCGTTTTATAAAATTTTATTTATTTTTGTTTTTTGTCAAAAGGGACGAACGGGCTAAAGAAACGACAGTAATAACAGTGAAACTCTGTCAAACGAAAGAATAAAGAAGTATCACCCTTTGGGTCACACGAAAAGTTCCGCTTGAATTACCTAGTCTAGCCAAATTGATATTACACTTTTATTCTTGACAAAAATCATATTGCCAACGAAATGTTTAATGGGTGAAACGATTGTGTAGTATAAAACAATAATAAACTCCTACGTGAACGGACTTTTGCTTTTTTCCCGCTGATATATTTTTTCACCAAAAATGTGTGCTATTCTATAGGAATTATTTAATTCGAGAAAATCCGGAGGTTTACAGTTTCAACTTTATTCGTGACGCTAAGACCCTGCAAGAACTAATGATTGAAACCTGCAGACTATTCTATGGTAATCGTCGTCAGACGTTATACGCATACGTCTTGAATTATCGTAGAGTCGTACATATGTAATATGTATGTATAGTTTTGGACGTACCGAGATTGTAAATTTAGACCATTATGCTATACGTATATAAGAATATTTGGTGGCAACAGGTGGTAACATAATATTATACACATATTTCTCTACGGAGCAATAAACTATATTCATGATAAATGCAATCCCTAGAGTCCTGGAAACTTGAAAACATAAAGTTTAAACGTAATAGGTATGCGAAAAACGATTTTTCATTTTTTACTGCACAGTTGCATAAAAAAAAAAATAACACAATTTTTTTTATTTTCTTGATTTATTAATAATTTTTAATTACCAAGTGGTGTATATTTTGTTACGACATTTTTTCTTGCATTCTCTTCCGATCCACAAGTACGCGTGTAATCGATTAAATAAAAGTGAATATTATACACACATTGAGAAACAAAAACTGCATCATTTTGAACGATTATAAAGACAAACACCCAAGTATTCATCATATGTATTTATAACTATTAGTTGTTTAATTTTAATTATAAAGATTTTAAAAAAATATTTTCGTCCAATGTATTACAAACGTTATTTGTATTTGAAAATATTTTATATTCCTTTGAAAATTATTATGTTTGACAATAATTGGTTGATTAAAAAAACCTATTTATATTAATAAACTGTGAAGTAAAAATGTAAGTTGGTTTCTAACAAATCGACGAATAGTAAAAAATAACTAAAAACTATCATTGACATATATTTAATATGCGTAGTGTGACAAGACAGTTGATTATCGGATATTGTTTTTAATACGGGTATAATCTGCAATCTAGACCGTACCAGTGATAGTCTACTCGGATTTTAGTATTATTCGAAAGCGTCGTGGATCAAAATGTGTATCTGAAAATTGTTGTAATTTGTATGTATTTTATGCATTGCAACGGAGCGCATTATTGCGCTTTGAACAGAAGTAAAACGTTCATGACGGATTTGTTAACACATTACAATTGTACAACTATTGTGAGTAGTAATTGGTTTTCTGAAACGTTTGCGCACTTTTAAGCACGCACTTAAACTCTCGACAAGGAACTTTACAATATTGTATCAAAACGAATTGGATACGCGCATTTTGAAGACTACTGTTGCCTTACTTCTGTCTTAAAACAAATTTATACGAATACCTACTACTACCATAGAACAAAAAACGACTGTATAGAGTATCTGAAATGAAAATTTGAACATAAACATTGGAAGTCAGAGACATTTGAGTTATACATGGTTCACGCAGAGAGAGAGAGAGAGAGAGAGAGAGAGCAGAACAAGGAAGATTAAATTATTAAATACATTCACCATATTATTATATTACGGAACAATAAAATTTTGGTTTTAACACGATAAAACGTAAGAATCTATGAAAAATTTCTTTATAATCATAGAATGTACGTATAATGGTGAAAAATAGGTGAACTAAGAGGAAGGCTACTGCGCTGCTTATCCAAGTTCTTATGAGTGGGTCAATAAAAATTATATTTAAAGTATAAAAACGTTGTGGGATTTAGATAAGATGTATAACACTGGTGAGTAGTTAAGTAATTTGTGTTCGCCTTTGACAATTTATTTTTATGATATATTATTATTTAATTTAATTATTTTAATTACGATAACATAATAATTTTGATTACAACAACTCAACTGATTATGGTTTTATTTATGTATGGTATTTAGGACTATTGTTAGGAGTTAGGCTAATCTGAAGAGTAGCCAGCTAATCACAAGTTATAGCTATTGCGTTTGGCTAATATCTAAACTTCAGACTTTATCCATCAACAGTTTACATTATACAATATATTGTGTATAGCAAATATCTAAATAACATTACCTATCCATATAAAATAATTTAATGACTTTAGTCCTTTAGTCACAGAAATTTTAATTTAAAGAAAAATACTTAAAAATTTGATTAGTTGTTAACATGATAAACTGTTATGGCATTTTAATTACGTAGTAAAGATAAACTTTTACATTTAAATTTTTTTATTTATACAACTACCTTTACAAAAAAAAAAAAAATTAAGACCCTTGATTTCCAGACAATGTCTAAAAATTTGAATTTTCACTCAATGATTTAGATTTATTTGAAACATCTTCTAAAATGATGAGAGGCTGTGGAAAGACAATAAATTAATTTCTCACGTATAATTGGGTAAATTTACCATTTTTGTTTCCAAGCTTATAACAGCTATACCACGTGCATGATTTACCACTATCCAACAAGATATCAATTTTTATCATCAATTTTTACTGCAGGGTTTACTATGAACAGCATTTTAATATACAGAATCTAAGTCTTATACTTATACTGTGCCATTATTTTCTGTCTCCAAACACTGTGGAATATCCGTATTTTGATGTCAATCATATTTAAATAACGAGTAAGAAATTATTTAAAAGCCCGTCCACGCATAATTTTTATGACAGATGCGACCATTAAAAATAGAAAGTTATAATGTATGTGCATGTGCACGCGGAGATGGAAAGTTTTTTATTTGGTTTTTATGGAAAGTTGACACATAACGCTTATGAGCGATATTTTATTAGCTTTTATGTGTTCAATCAAATTTATCGTTTCCAACTGTAATACGTTAACATGAGTATTTTATTTACTTGTCGATAATATTTAGTGTGCAAACAAGTCCGTATAGTTTCACTCGACTAAATCCATTGATCATTTGACGTACACCACAAATACTATTAGCGCACTATATTGATATTTACTATTTGGAATTTTGAATATGCCTTGGTAAATTTAATTTAATTTAATATAGGCTAGTTATAATATTTGGATCACATGAAATTACTAATTAGTACATCAAATGACTTCCATAATCAAAACATTGTAAAAATAATAACTACAATACCGATGTTCAGAAAAGTTAGTTCACGAAAATAAAATACGTACTTAGATTATGGTATAAATGCAATATATCTGACAATATGTCCATTGTGATTTTATATGGATGAAAGTGTAGTATAATATTATCATCTTACCTCTCTCTCGACTCAACTTTGTTCTTGTTTTTGGGTTTTTGCGTGGTGCCCTTCTTCTTGTTGTCTGTGGTTTGCGTGGGCGTTTGCAGGCGCACATTTACTGGATCGTAATTCTTCCTCAGTATCTTGTTGATCCGGCCAAGTATGTTGTCCACGAACCTGTTGTACTTGGCAACGTACGACGGGGGCAAGGTCACTGGGTTGTTGTTCATCGCACCTGAGGGATCGAACAGATAGTGAAAATTAATATACATTAACATAATATTATCTCATTATAGCGCCACACACCACGCTGGAGCCACTGCCTAATATTATTTTTACCGTTTACACGCCACAAAAAAAAAATGAAGAAAAAATTACATTGTCGCAAAGAAATTTGATTTTTGAAACTTTATTTCAACTAAAACGATAATCAAAACATAACATTATACTATCAAACGGGACCATTTTCTTCTAGTAATGAGATAATACCCTTTCCGTCACTGTCCAATTTCCACAGAAAAAAAAACCAATCATTTTTCTTCCACAAATAAATAGGAACTTTTACCATTCATTGTTCATTTTCCAAACATTTTTTTTAAAACTTCTTTCTTTTTTATGTTTTTTTATTTTGAAATAACATATTATTTTATAACTAGACTAGGATTAACCGATTTGCTTTTATTATATGATTTTGACCTACTTTACGTTGTTGTCCTAAACATTATAATATTATGTGAATAGTAGGTAGTATATAATGTTGAAGGATGAGGTTTTTGTTTCTAAATTAATTTACAATCAATATAAGACGCTGATGGTTTTCGTTCGTACAGGATATCATCTTTTACATCCTTTGAAATATAACTAGAAAGTTTATATTGTTTTATGAAAGATTTATTATCTTCATGTTTTAAAATATGAATGTTTGAAACTACAAGTCAAAATTCTTTTTCAACTTTTTTTATTTGTGAAGGGTCGCAGTTGATGTTGAAACGGTTCCAAAGAAAGCTATTGAAGTTAAACATTTATGTATAGTTGTTATCATTTAACTTTAAAACAGTTTATGTTATCACAGTGTATTACATATTTGATGTGTCTATATACTAATATATATGTATGTGTTTAATATACGCATTTGTACATATTTGTGCGAGGATTTGTCGACAGCCGTGAGACGACTTTGCTTAATTGAATACACTCAAAGGCTAGAAAATCACGTATTACATGAATCGTTGCCACAGTCCTTGTATCCTTATAGAAAAAACGGCTGTGGACTGAAAATGAATGCCCATCACAAGTACACACACACACACACACACACACACACACACACACACACACACACACACACACACACACACACACACACACATACATATACACACACTCAAATATACATAACAATATATAATATTGTTCAAGCTTAGCATGCATCGTATGAGTATTTATATTGTATTTTTTAGGGAGGATGGTATAAGTGTAAACATTGAAGTGACGACGCTTAATCTATCCAAATCATGTAGCTGATATTCGTTCAGAAAATTCACGAACATCATAAGTATACTTTCGGTAAATTATTTCGCCAATATAACGTTGAGCATTATGTGAATATCGGCATTTTTCTTCGTCTCCACAAATACTTTGTCATAGAAAATAGTGTTTTTTTTTTCTAATAGTCTTCTACAACGCGAGTATTTTTTATGTTTTTATTGATTATTTTTATTTTAGAACTTCTAGTACAACTATAAATTAGAGTAGTAAGGTTTTTACCATCAGTTATGTCAATCAAGAAACAAATTACCATACCTATAATTAATCATAGTGAAGATAATATATTCTTCGTGATAGATGGTGGTAATATAGATTTTATATTGCACAAAACTAGCTTATATCAAAGTACACATGTGTGCCATTATGCCATAATTTATCAACTTATTGTATTGGCTAAGTTATACTCGTTGTGAAATAATAGTTTATGCACAGACTGCAGAGTTGATCAAATATTTTCCATTCATGATTATACAAGTTATTTGAACAAATTTCTAACATAACTTTTCGAATAAATTACGATATGACTATTTGAATTAAAACTAATTATTCCAACAAAATATTATTCAAATTAACTGTAGTCTTAAGTTTTGAATGATCGAACTTTGAAATTCTTGAGTTTGCCTTTTTATCTATTCATATAACTATATACTTGATAGTTTTATAATAGTTAATCATACTATTAAGTATTTAACATTTATATAGGTATATATATGTTACATATTAGGCTTATATAATTTATTGAAGTAGGTTTTATTCGAATAATCATATCTAAATCTAATAATAATAAATGAATCAAAGTCATTAATACTCCATTGAAATACAATATTATCAAAATAATTATCTGAATAAAATATTATCATATTCAAAAGCAAAACTCGCGAGCTTAATTTTCGTTGCAATATTAAAAAGCTCGTATCCACTGCCTTAGCTTTCACCTTTCCCCAAAAGAAAAACTGTAAGTAAAGGTACGTACATTAATTATAAATCTATACACGATATAATACGAGATTTGAGTTATGTACATATATACGAAGTGTAAACTTTTTTATACTTGTCAGATGGATCAAAAAAAAAAACCATAAAATACTTGGTCTGAGTGTTAATTCTTTATTTTTTGTTATCATATATGAGACAAAAATGAATCTTGGAAACAGTTTTGAAATTTCGGTGAAACGCATAATTACTAGTATCGTACCAAAAATTCAAAAGGAATATAAACGATGTTATTGTTTACCAAAGTCAACATCATAATATAGCACTAAGTATGTTTTCAAGTATTCTCATTCTGTCTTCTGGGTATTAGACAAACTACTAGAAAAATAAAAAGGGACTTGTTTATAGTACTGGCTGTGATATATGTGTATATATATATATATATCAGATTTCCAATACTTCAAAAGTTATCGCCTGAAAACGCAACAATAACGTATCATTCCTCGCCTCGCCCGCAATCTGTATATATAAGATATAGTTTCTAAAAGCATAGATTAAATATACAATATTATGTTAAATATGTATTTAATCTATGCTAAAAGTACTAATATATTAGACATTATAATATTAACAAGAATTACAAATGGTAAAAGCGTGTCCGAGACGCAACGGTGAATCAGTCAAAATGTGGTGTTCATGACGTGCGCCTTTGTCAGAGCCGGTATTCGTTTCACGTCAGGAGGTGGATAGGCGTATACCTACGTTGGCCCGCTGAAAAGATTATTAATAACGTCCACCAAAGTTACGGTTTAATATTTTCGTCCTCTGCATAGGTACGTTATAATTTCAATAAACACCGGCCGGACGGCAGATACTAGTTGATATTTCACATTATATGGCGTGCATGCGTTTACGCATTACATTTAAGATTATAATATTGCATTTTTGTAGCATAATATATTATTATATCATGCATTAATCTGCAGCAATGGCCTTTGCGGGATAATTAATTCAGATAAATATTGGAAATCTTCCCTGTTTTAACGCGAATAGCTATTATTTTGGTTATAATTTGTTCGCAGATTTAATGGCAGTCGTACCGGTCGAATAATATCGATAATAACCTATAGAACAGTATACGAGACGCTTGATGAATACAGTAAAAGACGAAAGGATGATTTATTGATTTTGCAATCATTTTTTACTTTTTCTACTATACATTTTTCGGACAATAAAATAAATTCTAATTTCTATCCTATAGTACCTCATCATCCTCATCATACCGGAAATTGCAGGACATAGAGGTAGTGTAATTTTGAAACGCTATTTCATCTCGTCTGGCAAACGTTATTTTTAATTTTATTCGAAAAAATTAGTTAATTTATATTTAATGACATAAAAGCAGTGTTGTACCAGTCTAACTAAAAACTATTTTATTTCGTGTTTTGGGCAGCCAATTTTTTTACCATCAATTAATATTTTTTCCTCTTAAAAATGTTTTCTCGTTGTTATTGGATAGTTATAAAAAATGAGTAAATAAATTTCAGGTGTCAATAAGGCTAAGAATATCTAACAGCTTTCAAAAAAAAAAAAAATGTTCACTCTTTATAATTATTAAGTGTAGACATATGTTGTATGTGCGGTTAAGCCCGTCTATCGTGTAAGTATCCGTCGTGACAATTATTATTATTGATATTATTATATTGCTATTATAATTAATTGTTATGATTATTATTAAATATTTTTATGAGCGAAGGGAAGTCGATATGCGATAGCGTGAAAAACCACGCCGGCGGTAAAAATGTACGAGATAATAGAAAAAATAAATAAATAAGTGCTCAGCAAAAATAGGGGTAAGAGGGAGGACCGTTTTATAATTGAATTATCATGAGGTGGCTACAGAGAAGGTCACGCTTGATGAAATGTGACGAAAGAGACGCGTGGCTGCGGTATAGTTGGCGACTGCGTACAACAATAATAAAGCTACTTGTACGCAGTACGTGGCGTGTTGGGAAAGTAATAAATCATGTCACGTAGGAATATATAAACGATATGGGGAAAAAAAATATAAGATAAAATCGTCGACAAAAAGTAATAAGTCATTATCATGAGTTCTGCAAATGGGTCAGGAAGACTCTTTCGTTTAATAATAACCGAGCTTTACGTCGCTGTCGCTTCAAAAGGTTCAAGAATACTATAATAGTTATATTGGTGATGTCATTTCATGAGATAAAAATAGTAATATCAACTTTTTCTGTACTTCGGGGTGCCATTTTTCGGAACACCACGTTCGGCTTTCTAACTGTAATATTTTCCGATTTATACATCCTTCTCCCTCTCGCAACAAGGGTTTTTTATGACAACAATAGTATTAAACGCAATGATGATCCAATCAAATAATATTTATAATATTCTATATTATTATATTATGTAATAATCACCAAGTTCCCGACTAATCTAACCTGATCAAGAAAACGTAATTTCTTTTCCCTGGTAAATAGGGTGAAGAGTACGAAGGTTTTAGAAGATAATAAAACTAAAATTAATTTAATTTTTTTTCTCAAAAGCTACAGGTGCAAGATTAATATAATAAATAATTAAAGAAGTAAACAAATAGTCTTTTCATAACTTATGTTGGTTTTATGCTATCATACTTCCATTACAAACCGTAACGAATAACATTTAGTCATTATAACGACCTTTTCCGAGTTAAAGAGCATTTTGTTTTTTTTTTTTGCAAATCACCTGAAAACATACAAACAGCTAGTTATCTCTTCACGGGATAGTATAACCTATGCTTCACTGCAAATTATACGAAATAACAACCTACACACTTGTCACAAAATTATTATTAGGGCTGGTATTTGCCCTAAAAATCTGTAGATCACCTAATTGTGTAAATTTCAAATGTTATTTCTACAATTATTTTAATACGAAAACATGCTTATACATATTACATATTTTATGATACCTATCGCTTATTAGCTATATAGTTGAAAATATTATAACAGTGATATCATCACAAATCATAATGTGGTGTAAATTTTTTTGGCAATTTAAACTCCTCCCCTTACCATTGACATGTCCTGTGTACGCCATGGCTTATTTATGAATACAATTTAATATATATGTCGATCTATGATTTATGATATCAATAATCCGTTAACCCACCGACGGTACCTGTACACGATGTATTAATATATATTATATATTATCATTATTATTTTTACAGCATGGTATATGCAACGCATATATCAACGTTTTTGGGCACGCGTTCGCGCATGACGCATATATATTATTTTAAAACGTGACCAATGTCGTTTGCAGGTCGATGCAGTTATTAAAAAACAACTTCACGTATAAACTCAATACAAATAATATTGAATATTATTAATTTCCGATGCTTCCGGTCCGATCTCCAATATAAACCATGGGCACCGCCACGCCGACTGAGTATAATAAAGAGGTAATAATGTTGGAATACCTGTGCGTCTTATGAAACGCGAAATAAACAACATATATATTTTTTTACAAAATTATTATCTAATAAACGTAAAAACTGTTGAAAATCATTGAAAAGAATAAATAAGTTAATTTAGAGCGAATCCACAGGAACAGTTCACATTGAAAGCCGATTATTCAACTTCTAATATACACGCGGGGACAAGTTTCAGGTTTGGATTTAAATTATCGACCATGTCATTTATGGAACCCTAAAACAATGGGATTTCATTTGCATGATAGGCCACCACACAAACTTACCTTTTTTTCAATTAAAAAGCAAATATTCGTCTGGTTGTAAATTGTAATAACGTATCATAATATTGCAGTATTCATACGGATTATGAATTTTATTATTTATTTATTTTTAGATTAAGACATTTCACTGAGAAATAATTAGGTAACACACGAAGTACAATAAAGTACCCTTGGCGTGTAGTAAGTATATTATATATATATATTATAGTGGCAACCCGTCCGTGATACGACTGTGCGCAGTCGAACAGGTGACGTGGCGGCGAATTGCGAATCATGCCAATTGCGAGGCTTGATTCATGACTATAACAAAAACAAGAACCATATTAAAATGTCATCAATTTCCGGGAGCCGAACGTGTTATAATTTTGGCACATCGTTCACGTATATTATGGTGCGTACATAGAGTACGAAAAAGACGGTCTGAATCCGAACAACTGTCGATGTAATGCTGAGCCCATGCATAACTATATATGCTATACTCCCAATGATCCATATATTGTACACCTTTCGCTTGAGCATATTTTTAGGTCGTGCGATTACTTTGTAGTGCTGTTAAGGGCACGCGAAAAGTCAAGTATGTTTTAATCTGGTAGAATAATTCCTCTCTTTGAAAAAAACCAACCCTTAAAAGTTATTCATTCGTGCATAAGTATAATTTATATTCCGCTCATACGAATCTGATTTATGGTTCGTTGGAAAAACTTCAATCGTTTGCTCTATGACTTAGGAGTTGTTCAGAACTGGTCGGGCGCATAGTTGTATCGTATATGAAGTAGCTGCGGCCGCAGCCACGGCATTGCTCGGTCTACGGTTATCGTGACTTGACATTATTAACAAGTTTTCACCACCTGTTATATTGCTATTATATGTTGTTATTTTTGTTTTTGAAGTTTTTTTTTATCAATACATGTTGTTTTTTCATCAAAAACACTAATTCGAAACACACGTGTATTCAAAACCGTATAAGTTATTTATCTGATAGTCCACCGTATGTTCAGGTATGAATAAAAACTAAGCTTAGGAAACATTTTCCTACCGTGATAAAATACTTCATATTGGTAATTAATGTTTTGTAAGCCGTCTTCGTGTAGGTAATTGAAACAACTATAGAATTCTACTTAATGATGTCAAGATCCGCTAGAAATGTGTCAGGAGTCAAATATTTTAAACACATTATTGTCTGTAGCACAAGGCGTATATCCTTTAGTAAAAAAAATTTGAAAATCGATTCCAATGAATAAGATTTTCAAATCGCATCACAGTACCTACACGACTTTCTTTTTCTTTCGATGTTGTCATACGAGGATCGTCCGACCGTTATCGGAGTAATGGAAACTGATATGCGAGTGAACTGTCCGTTACGGAGAGTTTTCTGCAACAATGCCTATTTATAGCGATGTTTGGTCGATGGCAAACATTAAAAACCAGCACTATAAGCACTATAAGTAGCAGCTGCGCGTTTCGAGGATGAGTTGAATAACGGGATGGACCTAGGTCGGCATTCGACGAGACCGTACGCGGCGCGTATACCTACATAATATATTATAATATGTATGTATGTATAACAACGAAATTAAATTATTGTGTTTAATCCGTCTGACGGTGACGTTGGCTCGTGCGAAATGGGACGACCACCACGAAATAATTATAATAGTAATACATAATAATAATAATAATAATAATATTTAAGTGGTACGCGTGCGGCGGCTCCGGGTACCTATAGAGACAACGGCAAGCGCGACCAGTTTGGCCTCCTTAAAATTCGATAACAGCATTCCTGCGCGAACGCGGAACGGTGGCGGGGTGACGGAGACGGTGCATACGGCTGTGCTACGATCAAAACGTTATTTGCGTTTTAAATAGAATATAATAATATAATAACAGCATGCACGACACATGGGTGAAGCCGGTTCACACCATACGCACACCGGGCGCCGTGTATACGATAGATAGTACAATAATATTGTCTCTGCGATTGGCCGTACCACGCGTGTTTATGTTTAGGTACAACCGAATACGTTACCGCGAAGTCGGTCTCATTCAACTATATTGAACGTGTGCGGTTACCCCTCGTTATAGGCTTGAATAGACTCCACGTTAAAATACGCGTGACCAAGATTTGATCGGTAGGTATATTTTATATGTAGGTACCTAAATACTACCATCGTAATAGTGGTAACCGAAGAATCATGTCTGTGGTATACGCATTGCAGATATCACACCCCCAATCATGCAGGTCACGTGTTCGGCAGGAACGCAGAGTTCAACGCACGGGGTTCGGACCCATCGATAACTGTTGTTTGGATTGTGCATAATATATTACATTTGGCGTATGAACTGCAGTGTAAACGATCGCATGTTAGCCGTCATAACACGTCAGATTTTTCGTTTTTAATGATCGTACGTTGTACAGCTCCAGGGAAAACAAGTATAACTTATAAGTATATCTATAAATACGTCGTTATAGGTGCGTACACGGATTTCCTTAATCAAGGTCCGAAATCGTCTTGCGGTCCGCATAGTTTCCTCCGCAAAACCCAAGTAGACAATATGTTTCAGTTTAATCATGTATAGATGTCGTCTTGTTGTATAAATAAATTGCTGTTTCCGACTTTGTTAGGACTTGACAATATTTTTTATATTATTACAACCTATCCGTGAAACACAATATCTTCCAGTATCAAGCTATATATACATGATTCGTAATTGATTTATGTTAGAAAGTTTTTTTTCTCTCTATACAGAGCTCCTCCCTGCTCCTCGCGGCAGAAATTAAATCCCGACTACAATACGTGCCCACCCGAATCGATGTACGTTATACGCAAGTATGTGCTAACCACACCGCCGCGCCGTCAACGTCACGCGGGTGTGTGTGTGTGTGTGTGTGTGTGTGACAGGGGGCTTAATATACGTGCCTAGCCACGATTAATTATTCATGACGACCGGCCGAAGGTGTGGTGGCAAGATGGTGAGGGGAAAGAGTGTCAGCGGATATATTACTATTATAATGTGTTCTGTTTTATCGTTTTAACTGTACCACGCCGTATAATATCGTATCCGCCGATCCTTGTCGACGGTTATTTTGCAGTCGCATCATATATAGGTAACCGCCTCTATGTACATATTCACTGTGACATATTGTTTGCATACATATTTAGCGTGTACGCGCGTTCGCGTGTGTGCGTGTGTGTTTCTATAAATAATAAAATAAATAATGTATTATATGTTCGCGTTTACAGGTACATAGAGGTGTATTGATGTCAAGACCCTTCCCGATTCGATCCAGAGGCCGCGCCTTGTGCGACACACGCAATCAAAGATAACTGCGGTGATGCGAACGTGGTGGCTGAAAGTATCATAATAGAAAACACCCTTAGAGGACTGCAGGGGATAAGGTTTTTTTTCTGTTTCCTTACCCTCTCTTTCACTCTCATTGTGCGCATCTTTCTAAGTGTTCGTTTTCAAAATTTCTCGTGAAAAAATGATTTGGAAAGTGTATCTATAGGTAGGTATACGGCAGTATTTATTATACGATTTGAAAAAAACCATCGTTTAACGTATTTATTTTTTCTCGATAAAAAGAGAAATCATTACGGAGATTAGTTATCGTATTATCAACGCTATTGTTTTCAACCGTGAAACTACATGGTTTATCCGAGAGTGTATCTAGTTATTACGCGTTTACCTGCAGTTGTAGCTTAAGGCCAAACGAGTTGGTAATCTCTGGCTTTGCAGACATGCAGTGCGTGCGCGACTATAATACTCCAGTGTTACGTCTGTTTACTTGCGCCTACGCGTGTGCCTGGTGCAATGCGTTTCGAGTTGAGCTTCTTTTGTTGACCTATTCAGCGCTAAGCCTTAAAACCATCTATATTACATTTTATTTTTATCTAATATAACATACGTATATCGACGCGTTTTTCTGTATTTTTTCCTCGATGCTTGCCCTAGTTTGGTGTTTTACTACTGAGTGTGGTTTTGGTTTATAAAAAAAAAAAAAAAAGAAAATGAATCCTCGGGCTACCTATCAAATTTTTATTAGAAAAAAATATATAAAACACTTATATAATACTTTACATGATCGATCTGACAATTCGTCAATATTAAGTTGTCATTTACTTGGCAATATTTTATGTAGATAAGTTATATGTAATAAACTAATAATACCCACACACACACATCGTGTCATATTTTCCGAGCATTATAATGAAATATGCAGATTTCAATAAAAATTGAAAAAATTTGTCATCACGATTTTCTTTGAATGATGCCATCGTAACTGAACGTTTTTTTTTTACGTAAATACGTATAAGTACGTCATTGTTCAACTATAAACCCCGATTCCCTCTCTCTCTGTAGTAATAATATAAATACGAATACTTTTTTTGGAAAAAATCCATCTGCATCCATTGTATTATTATTATAAACTTATTTGGTTAAAACAAGTGCATAATATACTATAATTATACAAATAAACAGTACCTACGAAAAAACACCACGAAATCGGCTATGAAATATATAAATGTAATTAAACAACAACCGTATTTTGTCCATAAAAATGTTGTGGACCCTACCAATGCTTGAATCATTTGGATAACTGTCGACACTTTTATACTACCGGTATATTATGACAGTATAGCGTTTACTTATCAATTTAAATGATACCAAAACTGGAATAGTTATATCACGTGAACATCGTAGTTGAGTCGAAACCAAGAGTAGTTATAATCCTTTCGGAACGTATTTAATGTGGAAAACCAGGGTCGATCGATACCGATGTAGTATTATAATAATATAATCACTGTAATGAGTCATGACTCATGAGGTACCTATAAATATCATTGGATGGTAATCACACGTTACGTTAGCAATGACAATAATATTATTATATTAACAAGTTCTCATTGTCACTGTCAAGTCCGCTCGATCGACGCTATTGTTTTTTGCGCACTACACGTAGGTACGTCAGCAAACAATGCCGATTCTACACATAGGTACAAACTATATGATATTGTATATAATATTTTATCTATATAGTGGATTGCGATGCGAACGCGATTCATTGTTTACGTTGGGCTTAAAATACTAAACATGAAGATATATGATTATAATACAATGTATGGTTGTAACCATCTCCATTTCAGCGATAAAAATATATTTTTTTCTTATGACAAACAATGTTTTATCGTATATTGTGTAAGAAAATGTAATAAAGTTGTTTCGACACCTCTCGTATCATAAATATACTATAATTATAATACTACCTTGAGTGTAAAACGTCCGTAAAACGGAATCAATAATATGGTGCTTATACTGTTTTATAAGTTTAGTCGTGAATTATTACTTATAACAATAAATTCGTGACGGTGTCCGAATTTACATTTAATAGCGAGGGTTTTCGTCTAGTATCCGTATTTGATAGGATTTTTAAACTGTTATATAATATTATATTATGTATTATTATAATAATAAACTTAAAATAATTTAAACTGTTATATAATATTATATTATGTATTATATAGAGTGCGGTCGAATTGGACACGGTAGAAACATGCGTAAACGTCCTTTGAAGTTGTGTGCGCTGCACAGACGAAAATATAAACATAGTATGGATGCTTAGTATCCAGTGACTGATTCGTGAAGAAGAAAAAAAAACTACTTGGTAGTATTAGTATCTAGTAGTAGTAACAATAATATTACCAATAATAATAATAATTGTTGTTGCGCGGAGAGAAATTTCCCCGGGGGACGGCTTCGGGACCCGGCCGGTCGTCGGTCGTTTAGAAAGTACCAGTTTTCTGGAGAAACGATTTTCGATTCGATCGTGCGCGCATTAAAACAAATTGAATATATTATATTATCGTCGTGTGTATACATATACAACTCGTACACACGCGTATGTACCTACACGTAGCATACAGGACGTACCCATAATACAGCACATACCAACGATACCGGTTGCTTTCTTTGCGGCGGCCACCACACGTCATGGATAGGTATACACGTATATTCGTAACGCGTCCTGGCGACGACCATTGGCACGCCCACATGGTCGTCGACACATATATTATACGCGACCGGTATCGAGGTCACATCCTTGAACCTGTTTCGGTGGGGGCCGTCTGCGGCTAATGGCTTCACACGCGGGCGCGAGCGCACACACGCATCCGGATGTAGGTTTCCGGATTACCGTTGTCGGACACCGGGGGGATTAGGGACGACGAAGACGACAACAATATAGGTAATAACAATAATTATTTATGCAGACGGATAATTATGTGCGATCAGAGTCAATGTGTGTGTGTGTGTGTATGTCTTTTTATCTCTTTCATTTTTCGATCTTTCTCTCTTTTTCTCTCTGCCACGTGCACCGTCGTTTTTCGATGGATAAAGAAGACGTACAGTAAAATGGTGATTAGTAAAATATTTTCTACCGCGAAAGTGCACCACTTGAAATACTAATATACGTCGGACGAGGAAAACTCTACAGCTACTTTTTTCCTCTCCTGTATTGGTATATTGTATATATATATAGGTACGTTGTATTGCACGTATAGTAATGAAAAATCACTATACATGGCTAAAACAAACTCGGCGACGCGTTCGATCTAAATGCAAAACAAAGACAATAAGAGTGACTTTCTACGACGGTTTATTCGATACTATAATAGTCAACTGCTATTTTTTTGCGGTGGCGTTAGAGTTATTATTATTTATATAGGTAGACGCAGACAAAATATTGCGATTGTTGTTCGGTCTCGATGTTTTCAATCTAAACGCGTATATACAAATATATTTATATATATATATATATATATATATAACTAATGGCTATGGTTACTCGCTTATACGCTTTCGAAATAATATAGTCAATTCATTTTCGGTTGCATTTCGTGTTGGAAAATTTTAATTAAAATCCTAACAATTTGTAACGCAATAATTTCTTTTAATGTATTATCAATTGATTAGGTGATTTGATTCGTGAAAAAAAATGATCGCCTATATGTTTCATAATCTCATCTGCTTTTTTACTCGTTACAGTCTTGTACCACAGAATGAATAAGTAAAATTATTTTTTTGATATCTACAAATATGTAATCCATATATAGGTTCGAATATAGGTTCGTATCTTTACAAATTAGAAACATAATTCGCCATTTGCTAATTATTATAGTTACAACTTGATTTGAAACCTTTTTTATAAATCTTAGAATTTTTTAATCCATATTTTTGCATATTTCTATATTTTTATTGCAAAATTTCATGTATGCATATTTAATACTTATTCAGTGCATTTAATTGACAGCCCTGATTACGAGTTATAATTGTAGTATGTGTGTACACAAGTATTTCCATCCGGGAGGCGTGTCAACATTTCTGGAGAGGCATGAATGGTCATCACAAAATTACATTTTTTATTACTATATGTTTTATATTTGTTTTTACAATGTAGGGCAAAAATGAAAAATTATTAACGACCGGTTGTCGTTATCATGTACCTATTGATAAAGATGCCCCTATAAAACTATTGTATAAGATTACTTGTAAAGTATATAAAAAAAGGTGATGATTTTTGTCAATAGGAAGGGGACCATGAGACTTTTGAAAATCTTCAAAGGGGACGTAGAACAGAAAAGGTTGGAAACCACTGGTGTACACGGATAATAACGCCGTCTGACGGTGATCTCAGTCCGTCGAAATATGAATTCGTGAACACGAAGGTTATGTCGGTCGAGGGGGGGAGGGGTACCCGGTTTATAACTGGTTATAACGCTCGCGCGCTAACGGTTCTATCGTGTAAAAATTGTTATAATTTTACCTTTAAAAGGCGAAGTATCTATATTTACACTATTGATACCTACTAATTTAAATTTAAATTTAACGATCCTAAGTCCGTAGAACGCAACTTGTTTGCTATATTATGTGTATTATGTGTAGCTACCGTGGGATATGGATATAAAATATTTTACATAAATGTACTCGAAAATGGAATTATTATTATCATATTTCTTGAAAATTTACGTGCGAGGCGAGTTGAATAAATGCACATTGTGAGTCATTCGTGTGCACGGAGAACGCATTATAAACCTAATAATAATAATATTATTAATAATAAAAATAATAACTGTTCTACGGTACACCGTAGTACGCACGTCATTACATTATAGGTACGCTATATTATACCGAGTGATTGATTCGAAGCGTAAGGCATTCTCGGTCAGTTGTATGAATGTGTTTTTGACAAAATCATTTTTGTACCGTTGCACACGAGATTCGTGAGAAATAACCGAGTGATCGAGTTTATTGGGGAATTAAACGATTCGTTTGGTACATGAAGGTGGGCTCTAGTTGATGGATGAAAATGCATTGTAGGTACATGTATGCGCCTGCCATTCTTTCACACCTCCAGTATTGTATGTAGATATTACACAATACAATATGGCACATGGCAATGATTTGATTACTACAGTTTATACGACATTATATTGTTTAGATATTCTATATGGTTTTGACGTGATAATATTGCAAGTTACAATGCGTTCCGTTTGGAATAAATGATAAAGAATAAAAACCTAGTCACACCGCCATGAAACAAATTGTCTGCGATGCATTATTAATCATTCGCTTCGTATTATTATTACAATATTATCATACGGATCACGTAAGAAAATCGATGTCTAGTCTTTCCGTAAGTTACGGTGAAACGTTGTCAATTGGACAGTAAATAATATATTCCTTTAAATCGAGGGGCACCTCTCTTAGCCTACCCACAACACACTGGACCGCCGTTTAATAATAATATAATACGCCTAGTAGTGTTATAAGACGGTCAGCGTATAGCATCCGTGGTGTTCATAAAGTATACTATCTCAACTACATACCTTCTTTCGGATAGAGTGTGTCGCTAAACAGTACTATTATTAGGTTTAGCGTATGCGCAGGAATAATCGATTAGGGTTTTTACTTTTGGCCATAGATTGATACTATAAATTCAGCCGAAAACTATCAAAATTCAACACTGAAACTGTACAAGTCGTCGACTTTTCGATGAAAGGAAGGGGTTTATTAGAGCCTTAAGCCTACCCTCCCCTTCCTTTAGGCTAATGCAGTATGTCACCACTGTAGAAGTCCTTTATTCGAACCGGAGTCATCGCGGTTTCGTGATAACGGCAATATGCAGTATACTCGCATACGCATCATAAATTCAAATATTTCATTAATGCAGTTTAACGTTTCGGGTTATCACCGGGAATTTAATTATAATATTCCTTTTCGGCTTATCCAGTATACAATAACTGCTGTAGAATTTATGCTGGGATCAGAGGGCTAAGTCATGGAACGTCATGTTATTGTGAAATTAGAGTCCTGTTTTCAGCTCTTTGCTCCGTCGTCTTTTCCAAAAAAAATTGGATTGTTTTTTATTACTAAAAGGGTGATTGTGTGAATGGCATTTAATATAATAAACCCATTTTGAAGAATTTAATCACACGTGATGGAAACATAATAATGGATGGAAAGACGACAATGCAACTAGAGTAGAAAATCAATGGTATTAAACAATATTCAAATACCTACACTAAAAGCCAAATAATTGACAGAAAACTATTTGTAATATCATAATCATAATCGTATCATTGTAAATAAAAGACGAAGAACAATTTTTCTGTTACTGAGATGATAGTAAATAATTGTTGTGAACAATCTATCCATAAAAGATGTTCAACGATCGGATTCAATCGGCTGATCTTGAAATTGGTATGTACGATTGGTTGTCAAAATATAACTCTCTTCTATGATGAACATCGAATTAAAATAATTTTTCTATGACTTCCATTAAAAATAAAACATACCCAAGTCGAACCAGGAGTACCCATTTTGATAAAAAACATTTTGTTATTCGAAAATGATTCAAACTTTATAAGCTATTAATGTTAATGATTTCTTTAATGTTTTTTTTGTCTCCTAAACAGTAAGTTGGTCTATGACGAGAGGTAATATAAGACACGAGACACAATTCATGAGTCAAACACAGAATATTTCGACAAAAAATAATATATCTACGTGATAAACGTATACATAATAATATATGCATTGGTTGAAGTGAGTGCGGCGAAATAGCGATCGTATGTGGTTTGATATTTGCGTTGCGAATTTTATGGGTAATATGTCACTGTGCGCATACATTACGGAGGAACATTTAATCGATACCATTTTGTTTGATGTAGCCAACTTGCAGCTGCCACCAAGTCTACGATTAATTACATTTCGACTATATAATATTACCTATATTATATACTAGTACGACTTATGAAATCATGCGGTCACAAGTCAATTAAATATATATATATATAAATACTTAGGCAAACTACCCATTCATTGCCTGTTTCGGATCTCAGAGTTGCGCACACTTGCGTAAACCGACTTCGGTTGATATATATTACGTATCACCATTAGATTTTGATTCCCCTCCCCCCATCTTGTGGCGATGGCTATTCGCAAGATGCAGATCGCAGGCGAAGCTGGACTCGGAGATGCTTTCGTTATGCATGGTTACGCGGTATCTTTGTTAACGAACGTAAGATCAACAGGGGTATTAGAACTTAGGAGCTGTTCTAGTTGGGCGTTAGCCGTGATCGAAATCAAAGCGTCAGAGGTGACGTACCGTACACAGAAATTTCGCATTTGGAGAAACACGTAATTTACACCACCTACATTTTCACGGTTTTCAGATACCGATGGACATGAAGATCTCAAGTTAGTTAGTAATTTTTGATCGATCTGCCCAACTAAATCATCCCGGGATATCCACAATAATCGTGTTGAGTAGGCGTGGAAACGGGTGAGACAAAAGCTTAAGTCATCGCTTAACGGATTATCGTTTAACGACTGCCTTACAGTAAGTTTATTTTATTTTCAAATTAAATTGATAAGTACTATGTTTACATTCTAGCGTTGACTTACGTGCTCGGGATTTGGCCACCACGGTCCTCGTCTCGGAGGAGTCGTCGTCATCGTCATCATCGTCATCGTCATCGTCGTCGTTACCGCCGCCACCGATCGTAGCAGCGGCCGCCGACGAGTCACCGTCGTCGTCACCGTCATCGTCGTCGTCGTCGTCATCTTCATCGTCGTCGTCGTCGTCGTCATCGTCGTCGTCGTCGTCGTCGCTAGCCGATCCGCCAGCCGCCGGGGCCGCGGCCGCTATGCTGTTGGATTCGACCGCCTGCACGGAGGACGCGACCGTGTCGGCCGCGCTGCCGTCCGCCAGCTCGTCGTCGTTGGGCACCGGGGACAGCAGCGTGACGGTGTGCGGTCCGTCCGGGTCCGCGTACGACGACGAGGACGACGCGTCGTCCACGATGCCGGTGCCATCATCGTAGTTCGCGTTGGACGACTGGCCGTCCGCGGCCGACCCGTAATCCGCCGATTCGTCCGTTGGAGACGAGACGGACAGGCCCTGCGTGGGCGCGGCCGTACTGGACGCCGTGCCGAACACCGCCGCACTCACCGGCGACGCCTCTTCCTCGTCGTCGTCATCTGCAGGGTCACAATACAAAAACGGCCGTCAATGACACGCGCTCCACGTAAAACGCAACAAATAACTAACACGCGATACGGCGCCCACCCGCGGCAGCAGCGTGCAGGCCCGTCACACGCGACATTTGCGCGTATACGTCACATGTAATACATAAATATTATATTATCATACCTGCAACAAGCGATTGGGGCGCGGCAAAGAAGTAAAACAGTAATAGTGTACGATATTGTACCGAAGTCGTTTAAATTCACCCACACCATTGATTCCGATCATCACAGCGTATAGCGTATATAATAATAATATTGTGCATATATCGGCGCGATACCAACCTTTATTATAATATTATGTTATAGTTCAGTGCAGTTTTGTTATCACAAATGCGTAATTTTATTATCAATAGTATTTTATAATTTTATACATACACACCAGTTATTTACCTCGGAACACTATGGACGCGTGGGTTATTGCAGTTCCTGTGCATCTCCGGCGCCGAACGTCTTAGTAATCGTCAGTAACAACACGTAGGTATGTTCCTATTTATTTAATATCGTATGGTCGTACGGTGTACAGTGGGTTATAAAAATATTGTCCAGAACATCACGTTTCGTGTGCGTAAGTGTACGTCTGTGTGCAGTGTTTATGGTCATTACTTGTGTTAAAATTTTATCATGACGCGTACACTGCAGTTGGATGCAGTTTACTGTCAATCCAAAGTCACAGACGATGCGTGTTCGCACCACTTGGGAATCCAGCGGATCGGAGTACAATCACGTGTGCATTGCCGTGCGCACTCCGACTCGGTGCAGCAGTTCGCATGCGTCAAGGGTTCGATGTACACGCATACCGCGTGTGACTTGGCTCGGAAACACGTAGACTTATTGAAGATCCACTGCCGAGTGTCAAGCGGTATTCGCGCACACGAACTTGACGGCTCCCTATCCGAGGGTCGTTGATTTAGCGAGGTGGGTAATAGTGTTAGTGTGCGTACAACTGACCTATGAACTACGAAAGCTTGTATATTATAATCCCGGCCCACCCGAATGCCACTAAACGGACTCGGGGGAGGGGGGTGTTGAATACGAGCCGGATTAGTTCGTAACACCTATATAGACCCTTCTCCATTAGCTTATTACTGCGTTTGTACGAGTATTTATTTTAATTTTTTTTATCTATAATTCCCAACAAAATCCAATAATATTCGTCTGCCTATTAACCCTATTATAGTTCCGTTACCAATGTTCAAGCTATATCATCGGTATTACATGTACTATTATGCATTTCTACACGAGTGGGTATAAAATCATCAGTAATAATAGCTGTAAAAAAGTTATTGCCCAAATAATAAACATCGATATTCTATACGCAACATTTCACCACCGTTTTCCAGGTATATAAGTAATACAACACCTGCACCATTGATAAGCGAAACACTACGTATACGTAAATGATGTGATTTTGTGTTGGCATGTTGTAGGAGTGTGCGTGTGTTTGTGCTGCATATTGTACCTTCACGGTATTCGTTTTTTGTTTTCAAAAGAAGTATTGTAATCTTACACAATATACATTATAATTTCACATTGCATAAAATATGATGTTATTATTATAATATACTGTGCGAATGGTGTGGATTAAAAATATTAACATAGTATTGTTTCAATGTATTCAAATCTGTTTATTTGCTGAAATATTTGCTATCACAGCCTTGTTTTGTTACTTTTGATAAAAAAAAAAAATATATATATATATATATAATATAATTGTTATGACACTCAATGATATTAAATAATAATAAATCTTAAGCTATTGAACACGAATTTACATAATTTTTTCGGCTGTTTGTTGGATGACACATAATTTTTATAGGTATATATGTATCAGATTGGTATTTGTCATTATCGAGTAGTTGTTGTTTGGTAACAAATTATCGTAAATAAATAAATATAAATATATACATATATATAT